>BQNB010002987.1:52403-118933 GCA_026074375.1 Tanacetum coccineum
CGCTCGTTCGATCCAAACGTTTTCCGCTCGTTCGATCCTCGAAAATTTCCGCTCGTTCGATCCTTGAAATTTTCCGCTCGTTCGATCCAAACGTTTTTCGCTCGTTCGATCCAAATGTTTTTGTCACTCGTTCGGTCCAAACGTTTTTCCACTCGTTCGATCGTACACGTTTTTTCCGCTCGTTCGGTTGTAACGTTTTTTCCGCTCGTTCGATCCAAACGTTTTTCCACTCGTTCGATCGTGACGTTTTACCACTTTTTCGTTCTTCTCTTCTTTTCACCCGAGTATCACTTTGAATAACCCAATGAAGCCGAGAGATTGTAGGCTCTAACTTGGCGTTTCCAACAACAAAATGAGCCACGAAAAAAATATGGGTGCCGAGTGATAAAACAACCCAATCTGCCGAATCTTATATGCTTACAACACCAAAAAAAACACGCTATCCACCCGAGGCGATTGATACCAATTGTAGGTTCCCGATTTACACTTTCACTTCATAACCCGAACCACGAATCAAAGAAACTAGAGAGAGAGAGAATCGAAAAGAGAGAGAGAGAGAGAGAAGAGAGAGATGAGAGAAAAAGATATATTGAAATTATAAAAAACTAGATATTTTCTAAAAAGAAAATATCTATATATATTTAGATATTTAGAAAATATCTAAATATATATATACCCCTACACATTTAATGTGACGCGCGGGATATTTAACTAGGACCCGGGCTCGGGTTTTGTTTGGGATTAAACCCGAAACATATACAATATTAGATTAACTATCGAGCCCGATTCCCGATATTATACTATTACAACATTAACTAATTAAAGACCGAAGCTCCATCGTAGAGTGACCGAGCTTCCTTGTTCGACTCAATAAATTGAGGCTATAATAGAGCATGTGCCATCATGGGGATAGGGAAGGTGAGAGTACAAATGAAAGATGGTTCAAGTTTTGTGCTTGAGAATGTGCGTTACATTCCCGAGTTGAAGAGAAATTTGATATCTTTGGGCACTCTGGATCGAGAGGGCTATACCGTGAAGTTGCAGAATGGAAGAGTAAAGGTGATCAAGGGTTCTTTGATGGTTTTGTCAGGAACTATGAAGGGAAATTGTGTGTACTCCTTGGATGGCTGGGCTGAATCGGGTGAAGCTAGTGTTGGTATACAAGAAAAGGAAAGTCTTGCGCAGGTGTGGCATAAACGCCTGGGTCACATTAGTGAAGCAGGCTTGCATGAACTGGAAAAAAGAGAGGTGCTTGGGAATAAAGGTCTAGGTAAGCTCGAATTCTGTGAAAATTGTGTTCTTGGAAAATCGACTAGGGTGAGTTTTGGTCGAGGTCAGCACACAACAGAGGGAGTTATAGACTATGTCCATGCGGATCTCTAGGGTCCTTCTCGGGTGGAATCGATGAGTGGCTGCCGGTACTTCTTATCGATTGTTGATGATTATTCGAGGAGGGTTTGGGTTCATTTTCTTAGACACAAGAATGAGGCGTTCAGCAAATTCAAGGAGTGGAAGCAGTTGGTGGAAAACCAGACAGGTAGAAAACTGAAGAAACTAAGAACGGATAACGGTTTGGAGTTTTGTAATCAGGAATTTAATAACTTGTACAAGGAGAGCGAGATAGCAAGACATTTGACAGTTGCAGGAACTCCTCAACAGAATGGTCTAGCTGAACGAATGAATAAAACGCTCTTAAACAAGGTTAGGTGTTTACTGATTCAGTCTGGTTTGTCAGATTCGTTCTGGGCAGAAGCAACGGTGACGCTTTCATTATTTGATTCATATAGGTCTCATCTACTATCATTGTAGTAGAAACACTATGGATTTATGGTCAGGACATCTGACGAATTACGAGATGTTGAGGATATTTGGTTGAGTTGCTTATTTCTACACGTGCATTCAAGGGAAGCTCAAGCATTGAGCTATAAATGCTATTCTGGGTATTCTGATGGTGTGAAGGATACAGATTATGGACGGTTAGTGATCGTCAAACCAAGGATAATCATATAGACGGGATGTGGTGTTTAATGAGTGCCTTATGTTTTAGGATACTTCTCAAGGGTGCGGGTACTGCAGATTATGGAAGGAAGTAAGGAGATGAGGTGTAAAAAATTAAAGGCAGTAGGGTCGAACCAATGTGGATCCTCATAAATGGGATATTCCAGAAATGTAGATGTGGAACAAGATGAAGGGACGTAACTATCAGAATCTGGAAGAACTTATGTTCTTGGTGTGTGTAGTGGATAAAGAACAACTTACTATACTTGCAATGTATATGGATGATGGTTTATGTATCATGGTTGAGTCCATCAGGGTCTAAGGTACTTGTTTTGGTGGTGGATGCAGTTGCGATTGCGTGTGGGTAAGGTTAGATTCTCAGTGAAACCAATCTACTTTCATGGAGGGGGTGGTGTGTAATATTTTGAGAGTGTGTTGGATTTGGGGTTGTTTAGGTTTATGGTATTGAATATTAAGTTTGGTGAGTTTTTTGCTGGTTTTATATTTGCATAATTATATCTGAAAAGGATGGGTGGGTTCATGCTATGAAGGAAGAGATGAGTTTCTTTAAAGAAAGATTCTACTTGGGAGCTGGTCGTCAACCACTGGTCAGAAGCTGGTAAGATGCAAGTGGTTGTATAAGATTAAAGAAGGGATTGAAGGCGTTCAGAAACCAAGTTACAAAGCAAGGCTGGTAGCTCGAGGGTTTACACATCGAGTAGGGATTGACTACAATGAGGTTTTTTCACCTGTGGTTTGATATACATCTATTAGGGTGATTCTCTCATTAACTGCTTTTGAAGATTACGAGTTGGAAAAACATGATATGAAGATGGCGTTTTTGCATGGTAATCTTAAAGAAACCATTTCTATGAGGCAGCCACCTGGTTTTGAAGAAGGAACGGGCAATAAGGTATGTTTGTTGAAGAAATCTCTTTATGGTCTTAAGCAGTCCCCAAGGCAGTGGTATCAAGAGCTACAGGTTATTGTGGTCTTGAAGTTCGAGGGCTGGTTCGTAGGTTAAAGCAAGGAAACTAGGTTTTTAGTTTTCTTTAAGTTGCAAGTTAGATACGTAGAAGACGAGTAGTTAACCACAAAGAGGACTTGTTGTGTTTTCTTGTGGAACAAAATTTTAATATAATCGATTAAATTGGTTTATAATTTATCGATTGGTTATTTGTTCGTGATCGAGGCTTATGGTTTCTAATTAAATCGATTTGTAAGAAGGTATTTTTTAGAAACAAGGGTTAAAGAATATGTCGTCGATAGCGAAGTTTGACGTCGAAAATTTTGACGGGTCTAATGACTTCGGGATGTGGCGTGTGAAGATGCGGCGTCTATTAATTCAACATGGTTGGGAGGCTGTGTTAGATCCATTCCCGAAAACCATGGCGGACGCTGAAAAGACTACGGCGTTAAAGACGGATGTCTACAAGAAAGCACATAGTGCCTTACTCTTGTACTTGGATAACAAGGTGTTGAGGGAAGTCAACAAAGAAGATTCTGCGGCGAGTGTTTGGATAAAGTTGGAAACTTTGTATATGACAAAGTCTTCAGCCAATAAATTGTACTTGAAGAAGAAGCTGTTCACTTTCTACATGGATTCAGGTAAGAAATTATCTGAACATATAGATGTGTTTAATAAGTTGATTGGTGACTTGGCAAACATAGACGTTGAGATTAAAGTGGCAAAGATAGGCACGAAGGATAATGTAGCTGACGCGTTTACAAAGGTGGTTCCAGGTCCGAAGTTCAAGTATTGCATGAAGATACTAGGTGTTGGGGCTAACTAGTCTTGTCACTAAGGTGGAAATTGTTAGTCAATATTAGTTTCCAAGTCTAGTTCGGATTAATTAGTATGTTTCCTTTTATTAGCATGTTTCCTTATAGTTGTTTAGGAATGTTTGTTTGAGTGGGCTGGAACCAAATCCCAGTCCTAGTTGGTGTAGACTAGGGATCCAACCCCCTCACCCTATAAAAGGAGGTGAGGGGGTGATGCTCAAAACACACACACATTCTTCTATTCTTTCCTTTGTAACCGAGTTCGAGGTTTTGTGGTAATACAATATAATCGTTCGGTTCAACTTATAGTGTTTCGTTCTTCTCGTTTATTTATTCTTCAAAGGGTGTCGTTTGAAGGTGCTACTTGTGCTCGATACATACCGTGATCTAGCGTTCCGAGATCGAGCTTCAGTTTGTTGTCGTAATCTTCCAACAAAATCCATAGATCGATCCAAGCTTTAAAATAAAATATATTTTAAAAATCTTGAGTGACCTCGGCTTTTGATACCAATTGTGGAAACTAGAAGGGGGGTTGAATAGTTTACCGGTTAATTGGTGTTTTAAAAAACTTTGCTTATAAAAATACTAGATTTAAATATATGCAAGATCATGTCACAATATGAACAACCAATGTATCTAGCTACTTGCAACATAATCACAAACAATAAATATAAGGAATAAGTAAAGGATAATAGATAAGAGATAGAACAAACAAACCACAACACCGAGATTTATAGTGGTTCAGCTACGAAGCTCTTCTTCTCCCTACTCCACTCCCCGAGTATCCAAATCTTTTACTATGTCAAAAAGCTCCCTTTATGCGGAAAAAACCGTTTACACGTCGCTTACGTTGTTTTTCGACACTAAGCTAAATGTCAAGTACTAATCTTAGCTAGAACCAATCTACCACTTCACCAATGTATTTTAAGGAATAAAATACAAACCGACACACAATCAACACAATCGGATTTATACACTCTGATTTTATAGACAAACACAAGATCAAGAAGATAGAGTTTTGGATCTTAGAAGAAGAGAGGAGAAATCACTAATCTATAACACTTCGTTTCTTGGCGAATACGAGTGTTCTTCTCTTGCAATTGATAGAAGAAAGAAGAAGATAGAAGATGAGATTGGATCATTTAAAACAAGATTAAACTATGTTAATGATCAAGAGATTTAGAAAGAGAAAGAAGGTTTTAGTGAGAGAAAGTTATCTAAAAAAATCGTGCTAAGAGGTGTATTTTTTTTTGCTGAGAATAGTGCAGTATTCATAGCCAGGAAAATCCAACGTCTCCTATGGGCGGTCCTGGCGGTCCCAGATATATCTGCGGGCCGCCCCTAAGCAGACGCTCCCATTTTTTCCTTTTTGTGAGGAATGTTGAAACTGGTGTGGAACCTTCTATTTTGGGGGGAAAACCATATTCAAATTTTTATAAATAAATAAAACATTTATTTCATAAAAAAAAATATTTTGTATATTTTTATTTTTGTAGACATACTTTTTGTAGAAATGTAATGGTTAAGAAAAAATATTTTCTTGATCACTAATCATGTTTGATGATTTGTTTATTCATACCTTAGGTGATTTACGTCGAAATAGAAATTTACGTATTAATAACACGTAAACATTTATTTTTATCGTAGACATTTTTACATTTTGTTATCTTCAAAACATAGAGGAGTCGAAAAATGTAAATAATGTTTTTAGGCATTATTTATATTAATACATATAACTCTTCAAACTCGTTACGTTGAGCTTGAGTTGGTTCGTTACTTGTTCATTATTCAGAGGAATATAACTAAGATCATTAAGGCACGATGCCATGTCACTCATCTGAGGTTGTGTTGTGTTATGTACTACTGGCAGAGGTGGAGTTTTGGTTCACCATGGTTATACTATGTTTGTTAACTTGGGTCCCACCCTTTTGGGCTATGTGTTTTTTAAGTTGGGTGATGGATACAAAAGGTACATTACAAAAAGAATGACATGGGCATTTTATATTTCCGGAACTATTCAATAACGGCTCGCAATGCTTGAGGAATGCGGCAAGACCATGATAAAATTCTTTGTTAGTATGATCTAAATGGGTCAAACTCTTATCAATTACCATAGTTGTGTTTTAACGATGCAATTAGTTATTACATGCACTTAATTAGACACATTCAAACGATTCGACACATAAACTCTAAACGTGGAATACGAGTTGTTTTGTTCACCTAGTGCAACTATGAAAGGCAATCCTAACCCACTCTTTTAATGATTCGTCTCATATATGAATGCGTATAACTGATTTACAAATTGAGAAAACTTCGGCATCATTTCCCCTCAACTCCCTAAATATGTATATCAAAGACATATTCATAGGAGTAAAGGAGAAACATTGTCGAAATCATCTCAAATAGTAAATCACTTATACGCATTGATATCGTAAATGAGACAAAACATTCAATACGCGAGTACCCAAACAGGGACTTTCTGAAATTAACTTTCGATTACAATTTATTTCAGTCGAGTTTTCTATAGGTTGATTAACTTCAGACGGGGATTTTTAGAAATTAATCACTAAAATTCCTTAAACATTCATAAATATCAAATACAAAACGCTAACATATCCACAATTCTATATAACTCATAATACCAAACCCCAAATGATAATAAAGCTGTCATTAAAACACGCTTATCAGAAATAAGCTGGTTTAGAAAATCTTATCGAGAAATTAAACTGCTTATCAGAATTAGTGTTTAAAACAGCTTATCAAATAGCTATTCACATCTGACTAAGGCTATTATCTGTATCTATCACAATCTCTGCAAATACCATATCTAAACGTATAACATATTCGCATATCGAAACGTATAACCTATCCATACTAACCAAACGCAAACTAACATTTCATGGATATATAAACTAACTAACCAAACGAAATACTAACATAACCCGCAAACCAACCAAACTCAATACTAACTAACCAAACGTAATCTTAACTAACCCGCAAATACTATACTAACATAACCTGCAAATAACCAAACGCAATACTAACTAACCAAACGCAATACTAACTAATATCGTATACTCCATATAACATATGAAAAAACAATATCAGATGTGGTTGTTGTAAACGTAAAAGTTTTACAACTCCCTACGCAAAGTACCTAATCGTTGCAATGTAGTATAGGCAAGACTCGGGTTGTTATCGTTCCTTAGGGGAATAGTTTGTAAAGGCTCAAACTAAATGTAACTACGGTCTAAGCGTTGAGAGAATATTATTGTTAGCCTCAAAATATTGAGCCGAACAGGAAGTTCGTTCATTACGTGTACGAGTCTCGGTCATTTAATTAGTTAATGTTGTAATAGTATAATATCGGGAATCGGGCTCGATAGTTAATCTAATATTGTATATGTTTCGGGTTTAATCCCAAGCAAAACCAGAGCCCGGGTCCTAGTTAAAATATCATGCGCATCATTTAACGCGACGGGGTATATAAACTCTTTTCTATTTAGAAAAGAGTTAGTTGTTCAAATAATATCTTTTTCCTTTTCCAAAACTCTCCCATATCTCTCTCTCTTCTTTCTCTCTCTCTTGAACAACTCCTCTCTTTCTCATTTCTAGTTCTTGATCCTTGATTGATTCGTGTTATGAAGTGTTAAACGGGATCCTACAATTGGCATCAGAGCTTCAAGGGTGGATTTGTGTTTGATTCTTGTGGTTGATTAGCAAATTTCATGGCTTATTTTGGTTTTAAAAACCCACGGCTCAAAGCTTATTTTGGGATTATTTGTTGCTTAATCTTTCTCTTTTTCGTGTTATAAAAGCTAAGGAAGTTGAATTGTTGCCAATACAAGAGATTTACAAGCTTCTACTTGGAAATATAAGCTCAAAAGGTGCGAATTACTTTTGTGTTCTAAGTGGAGAGTTGCTTCATATTGTTTGATCAAGGAAGAAATACATGTTATAGGAAGCTTAATCTTCATATATCTACTTAGTATTGCATATTCATAGCTTATTTCGTGGCTAAAAGGCTTATTTGGTTGAATATTGCTTAATTCGTCCTTGTGTTCTTCGTGGAGAGTTGATTATTATATCAATCTCTAAGTGGCGGTTTGGCTGACAAAGGGGACAAGATCCACAATTTAAGGAAGTGGTCAATGGCGGTTTGATTAAATTAATAGTTTAAACAGCCGGCGGTTTGCCAAATATCACGGCGAGTTGCCATTTTTATTGTGGCGGTTTGACTTTTAGGAGGCGAGTTGCTTATTTTATTGAGCAAAAAGAATAGTTACTCTGCCAAAATTAAAAAATTCAAGGCGAGTTGCTCACATAGCCGGCGAGTTGTCAATAGGTTTAGCAGCGGTTTGCTTATTTTAATTCAGGAGGCGAGTTACTATAAAAAGTTAGGCGGCGAGTTGCTAAACGGCGAGTTGCTAAACGGCGAGTTGTCAAAAGGAAAGGCTGGAGTTTGTCCAGCTAGGCAGCGGTTTGTTTATTTTAAATACACGGCGAGTTGTCAAAAGAAGCAGCGGTTTGATTATTCTATTACACGGCGGTTTGCTTACACTAGCAGCGGTTTGATTAAAAAAAATGTTGAGTAATATGTAATATGTAATATGTAATTTTTTATAGCGACACTTTTTTTCCAGAAAAAGTTGAGTAATATGTAATTTTTTATATAACATTTTTAACTTATTTTTACATCAAATTCAAATTTTAGTAATAGCGTAAAAAAAAATTCGGTCGACACCTTTTTAGCGACACTTTTCGGGAAAAATTAAGTAAAATAAAAAATTTTCTATAGCATTTTTAGCTTATTTTTACACCAAATTTAAATTTTGGTAATAAGGTAAAATTTATTTTTTTTCATAATCCAACTGCGCGAATATACCAATCATTCATCATACCATAAAAAACCAAATTCCATAACCATCAGTCAAGGGACTTTAAAACTGCGTTAATCATACATAGAAACAAACCCCAACAAACAATCGATTATTATTCCACGGTTTTCTATTGATTTTGTAAAATCCCGTTAATTCATTTATCGGTTTTAATCATAGACGTGTAAAATCCCGTGAACGTGAATTGGCATAACATTACACCAACTTCAATCCACATCACATCCATTCATGATCAACATACTTTCCACACTTCATAGTTAATTCCATTCATTAATCATGTACTACTCCAGTCAGTACATCATCAACTTGATAGTCAAATTGCACATAACTATTCATGGCTGATGGTTCGATGATCGTCCACAATGCTTGGGCCAGGGAAGATTTCACAATGGAGACCACGTTTTCTCGTACATTGACACAAAACCTAAATTAGTGGGGTTGAAAAAGAGATACTAAGTGGTTCCCTACGTGCCAACCACTGTACTAGTTCAAGCTGTTGAGGCAGCGGAAGATCGTCCTGCAGTTCCACAACATACATCAGTCGAAACAATATTGAACATGACTCCAGAGAACAAAGAACACTTTCAGTTTGAAAAGGAAGCAATTTTCTTGCTTTTAACCGGTATTGGAGATGAAATCTATTCCACAGTTGATGCTTGCAACACAGCAAATGAAATGTGGATAGCCATTGAAAGGCTACAACAGGGTGAATCGTTGAACGTACAAGGATGTACAAGGACCAATCTGTTCTGGCTTTGGGAAGTTTAATTTTGAGATGGAGAATCTATGAGTCGTATTACTCAGGTTTTACAATTGATGAATGCAGTTGACTATAGGAACAACTTCAAGTTACAACAATGGGCAAGTGAATGTTCAATTTCTTTAACAACTACAACCAGAATGGTCAAGATTTGTGACGATTGTCAAGCAATCAGAAAAGATAGACACCGTCTCATATCACAGACTGTTTGACATTCTGAAGCAGTTTCAACTGGAGGTTAATGATATCCGTGCTGAGAGAATAGCCAAAAGTGCAAATACATTAGCACTCATTGCGGCTACTCAACCATATTCAGATATTACTATCAAGCATCCAAAAACCTCAAGATCAAATGCAACATCATCTTCCACAAGACCAAGTGCATCTACAAGACACAAAGGCAAAGAGATAGCCAAAACCAATTAACACCTCAATCTGAGTAGTTTTAGTTTCTGATGAAGACAGTGATTGAACAAGTCAGATGGACAGGAAATGCAAAAGAATTTGGCCTCCTTGGCAAAGTAATTTCAAGAAGCTCTACAAACTACCAAACAACAACCTTTGAACTTCTTCAAACTCCAGGAAAACAAGAATAAGATACACACAAGTACCCAATGACACTTCAGGTCAAGGCAGTTTGGGAATCACAGAAGGACAATGACAGTTGCTGGGGCAGGAAACATGTGGCTGTCAGTAGTGCAACAGACTGGGATACAGTGCTTTAATTGCAAAGGATATGGGCACTATGCAAAGGAATGCAGGAAGCCAAAGCGGGTTAAAGACTACGCGTATGACAAGGAAAAGATGATGACGTGCAAACAAGCTGAACAAGGTGTTCCTCTGCAAGCTGAGCAAGCTGATTGGCTAGAGGACAAGGAGAAAGATTGAGGAATCAGGACTAATTGGAAGCATCATTACAGACTACATGGCTAAAGATTAGGCGGGTCTCACCTAAAGAATCCAGTTCTACTGGTCAGCCATTGGAACAGGTACAAAATCATGATGAAAGTAATGTGTATGAAAATGTAAGATGACATTCTGAACAACCTGAATCCATTAACGACACATACGTTTTGGAGAAGGATGATAGCAATGTCACTCCTGATTCATCAAATATATGTAAGAATGATAATCAGGTTGATCAAAATGCTGTAGAATGTGTTGATGAGCGTGATGCGCTTGCTAATTTAATTGCTAATTTAACTCTGGATACGGAGGAAAACAAAATGATTTTAAAGCAATTAAAGAAAGCAAACGATCATGACTTAAGAATTGGGAAAAAGTGCAAACTAACCTTGATGAAAACTATAAGTGCTTTGGGGGAGTGCTATTAGTTGTCGGGATAGTTGTCTCATTGCACTTCAGACAACAGAATGAGTTTGCGAAGTAGAAAAGACTTTAATGACCGGACGATTGATATGAAAATTCTTCAACAAAGTTAAATGAAAACTCTTGGACTATTAGCTCTAAAAGACATTGAAAATAAAAGAGGTTTTAAAAACAATTGCTATGAAATTTCAGTTCTTATTCAGAAACCAACGATGAGTTAGTCAAAGAGTCTTTTAACAAAGTCACAAAATGGAAAGGTTATTCAAAGGAGAACACAAAGGTCATTTCGGATTTTAAAGGTTAGGAAGTAAGATATTGAAGTTGATTTGAAAATGGACAAACAGTGTAAAGTTTTTGAACGAAATTGTTTATTACTCGTAATCATTCAATTCACGAACCATTCATATGTTAGCACCCAAATGCGAGACAAATAATAAGTAGAATAACCTTTGCAATCCAAGGTACCTCAAAAGGCTCAATCTAAAAAAGCCTGTTTGTATGAGATCCCATATGATAATTCTGATCATGCAAACAGATTTGCCCCTGAAAGGGAAGAGACCATGACTCTTGAAAATGAGAGTAGATCAAAATTGAATAAAGACAAAGTGAAACCATATGATTACACTAATCAGAATAGTCTTTATGAAATTTTTAAAGGACCCTCACTGGAGTATCTTTATCAGTTGGAACGCGCAAAAGAAGTTAGGAAGACAATGTGGAGAAAACCCGTTGAATAGAACAAACCAGACATTTCTAAAAAACGTTGCCTTTCTACCCGTTTCAAAATCCATTAGTAAAAGTAGACAAGTTTTTAACGAAATGACATTTAACATCAATCAATTTAGGGAAATTGTTGATCAAACTTGGTTTAAACATACTAGTGATTATTTTCGGGTGCCAACTGCTCATGATATGGAACTTTTGATAAAAACCTTACTCATGCCTCTTTCAATAAAGTCACAAAATGACAGTTTTCGATTTGAACACGAACTTAAAACGGAAATGCATGAAGATTTTGAGTACGTTAAATCCCTTGAAAATGAGGTTGACGAACTTGAATCTGAAAAGGCTGATTTCTCAAATATGTATGATCTACTTATCGAAGAGTGTGTGTCTAAAGATGTTACATGTTCATATTTGCATTCTCTGTCTGATTTAAATGCTTATGCTGAATTACAATGCTTGTATCTTCATAAAGTCAAAGAATGTGAATGTCTTGCACAAAAGCTTTCGAAACAAACTGAATCTATTAATAACGAAGTTCATAATAAGCTTTTAAAGAGTTTTGCTAAACTTGAAAAACACTCGATTTCTTGATTTATTTACAACATTATAAAGAATCAGATGAAAATACATACCCCGTTTGCCCAAAGAAAATTGCTTCAAATGTATTTCGAAAAGAAGTGAACATTATCATTGATATACAAGGTTTGAAAGCTATAATGAAGACCAAGAACATGGTGATAAATGAGTTAAGAAACTCATTCTGGTATCGAAAGGAAAGTCATGTGGAAACTCAGTTTGATAAACCATCTGTATTTTCGACAATCAATGTGCTAACGGATTCCCAAAAACCATCAGTTTTTGGGGATAACCAAACTCCTTTTTTAAATTCTCCTGAAATGAGAAAAGTTTTCACGAATCAGTCGGTTCATAAAACTAATGCGTCGGATGGTTTGTTTAAACTAGTCACTCAACAGAATTTGCCTCAGAATAGAAACCAAGCGGTTCGAAACACAAATGTTCTTAAACCAGGAATGTATAGAATTGCCTCCACCACAACACAAACTAGAACACCACAGTTGCCTCATGCTTCTAGGATACTAATCCTCACTTGTCTAAATCTTTAGGAGTAATTCAACTACTAGCTGTTAGCAGACCACAGCTTAAGTGCTTCAAGTTAAAGCTAAGGTCGGCCAAAGAATAGTCTAGTGAAGTTAAATTGAGGAAGTAGAAGACCCATCATAGGATTTCTAGTATTTCTAAGAAAACAAAATTTTAGTCTGTTACTGCGTGTATGATAGTTCAAAATCCAAAACTTTGATGTAACTGCTGATTGTGCTTGAAATGTGGAAAAATGTGTGTTTAATATTCTAATGAATGATGTTGTGTGTCTAGTTTACTGGAATGACGTGAACGCAAGAAACTAAGAAGCCTCAGGTTATGCTATTTGTGCTAGTAAACCCAAGAGAAAGCGAAACAAATCTGTTGCAACACCCATAAGAAAAAACAGTTGCATCAGATACCACTATTCAGAAATCCAGAGTTACATAGGAGTTGTATGAGATTACAAATCAGGAATGGAAATGGCGGCATAGCTTAAGAGATGTTCCATCAGGGATATAAATGGGACACAAAGACTCGTTTTTTTAGGACCAAAAAGATATGGGATGCCTACTTCAGGAAAGTGGATGTATCAACAAAGTTTAGTCCCACGATAGACATTGTCTCTAGATTACTAATGTCTTGAAGATATCAAAAATCCTTAGATCCTATTTGTCCAATGTTCCATCGTCCTCTAATTCTCTTGCAGATTGTGTAACTCATCCTATTCATTGTTGACTCTGGATGCACAAAGCACATGACGGGCAATCTCAAGCTGTTGTGTAGTTTTGTGGAGAAATTTTTAGGTACTGTTCATTTTGGAAATGATCAATTTGCTCCGATTCTTGGTTATGGAGATCTAAATAAAGGAAATGTCACGATCAAAACTTGTTTATTACGTCGAAGGCTCCACTCACAATCTTTCTCGGTTGGTTAATTCAGTGATGCGGATTTGGAGGATGCTTTCAGGAATCTACTTGTTTTGTGAGAGATTCTTCAGGGAATTGATTTACTAACTGTAAATCTGTGGAATGATCTTACAAAAATATCTCTTCAAGAAACAACTTCATCAACTCAATCTGTGTCATGGCATAAAGCTTCACCATACTCAAGCATGGTTATGGCATCAGACCTTTTCATCTAACTTCGATTACATCACCTTACTCTCAAAGAAAGATATTGTGACAGGCTTACCTAAGTTGAAATATGTCAAGGATCAACTTGTTTTGCTTCCATACCTGCCTAAAGTGTGTTAAGCAAAAAGAAGCTCATTTAAGTCAAAAGTTGTTCCAAGTTCCAAAGGAAGGGTGAACTTGCTTCACATGGACTTGTGTGGTCCGATGCGGGTTGCAAGCATAATTGGGGAAGATATATATTCTTGTGATTGTTGATGACTATTCAGATACACATTGGGGGACTCTTTTTTCTACGATCACAAGGTTAAAACCAGATGTCCTCAAAGGCTTTTCACGATGTTTCAATGCAATATTCAAGCTCAAGTTTATTTTTCACACACACCAAAAATGTTCCGTACTGATAGAGGCACAGAGTTCTTGAACAAGACACTCCATGCTTATTTCAAAGAAGAAGGCATTGAACATCAGACTTCCACTCCTCGAAACCTAACAGCAACGGCGTAGTCGAAGCGGAACCCACTTTTGTGAGGCTGCTCGAACAATGCTCTAGCTTTCTAAGCTTCCATTATCATTTTGGCTGAAGCTCAGTTGCAACCGCATGATATATCATAACAGGATCAATCATCATATCGAACTTACTGGAAGACGGTGTATCCATATTAATTGACAGGAAACACTTTCAATAAATCATCTTCACATCTTTGGTTGATCTTGTTACATAACTAAGTTGATGGGAAAATCTGGATAAGATGAAAGAAAAAAGGGGATCCATGTGTATGGTGGGATATTCTACTCAGTCAATGTGATATCGTGTTACACAAGGAACACGATTAGTAGGTGAGTACATTCATATCAAGTTTGATGAAATCAAAAGAAATGATGCTGATCACACAGTTCAGACCTCGACCAACAACAACAAGAGATGTTGTTGAAAATGTCTTTTAGGCCTCGTTCCTAAGGACAAAAGGCGTCAGATTATGACACTTTGACCCGCGCCCCAAGACTAAATGTTGTTCCTCAGCAGAAAAGACAGATTCGTCAAACAAGGGTTGAATTTCTCTTCAGGTCCTTTACTTGAAGATATTACTATCCAAACACAGTCAGTGAGGAAAAACAACAATGTTCAGCACTAATGCATCATTCAAGTAGCTGAATTTATCAATCCTTTTTATACACGGGTACAAGAAAATTGGTGAGTCTTCCTCACACAACATTGATAATACGATGTGCATTCATTTCAACCACAAAGTTATTGTATTACCGATGGACCAGAGATCATCCATTAGAACAAGTTCGTGGAAATCCAACCATGCCAGTTCAAACAAGACGACAGCTTGCCACAGATCCTGAAATGTGTATGTTCGCGCTCACGGTGAGTATTGTTAAACCGAAGAACATTAAGGAGGCAATGGCTGATTCTGCATGGATCGAAGCAATGCAGGATGAACTTCATCAGTTCGACAGACTAAAAGTCTGGGAACTAGTCGACAAACCATTTGGCAAGATGATTATAAAGCTAAAGTGGTTATGGAAGAACAAGAAGGATGAAGATCAGACTGTAATTCGCAACAAAGCACGACTTGTAGCTAAAGGTTATGCTCAGGAAGAGGGTATTGATTTTGAAGAATCATTTGCACCAGTTGCTCGCTTGGAAGCAGTTCGGATTTTCATTGCCTACGCAGCACACAAGTCTTTTCCAATCTATCAGATGGACGTGAAAACGGCATTTCTTAATGGTCCACTGAAGGAGGAGGTTTATGTTGCTCAGCCAGAAGGGTTCGTTGATCCAGATCATCCAGAAAAAGTCTACCTTCTGAGGAAAGCTTTGTATGGATTAAAACAAGCTCCAAGAGCCTGGTATGATAAACTTTCCAACTTCCTGATGTCCAAAGGCTTTACTAAAGGTACAATACCCAACTTTATTACAATATAAATCGGGGAGGATATTCTACTGTGCGGATTTACGTTGATGGGACATAATTTTTGGGTCTACAAACACTATATAATTCAAAAAGATTGAATAGTTAATGCACAGTAGATTTGAAAATGTCCTTAATGGGGAGATGAGCTCTTTTTAGGATACAGTTCCACTGTCCCCAAAAGGTATTTTTATCAATCAGGCCAAACGTACGTTTAGAAATTTCTGAAAAGCATAATATGGACCATTGTCACTCCATGGTCACATGGCTACTAAACTCCAAACTAGATTTAGAATTTGAGTGGAGAACCTAGCCAATTCTGATTATAGTAGTAAGATCGGGCACTATGTACTTGACATCTAGTATACCTGACTTAGCTGCAAGTAGTATGCTATTGTGCTCGTTATCTAGCATGACCACTCAAAAGCACCTCAAGGAGTTAAAAGAATCTTTAAATACCTAAAGGGTACCATTAACATGGGACTTGGTATCCAAGGGTTCTGGCTTTGAACTAACAGCATTTTCAGATGATCGATCATGTGGATGCAATTGATACTCATAATGCACTTCTAGTGGGTTACAGTTCCTTGGTATAAGCTAGTATAGTGGCGATGTCAAGAAACAAAACTGCACTGCAATGTCTTCAGCAGAGGCAGATACTTGGCGTTATCTACAAGTTGTGCCTTTAAGTTAATGTGGATGACGGACACAGCTTTCAAGACTTGAGCTTCTACTACATACAAAATACGGTTGTACTGCGACTTCAGTAAGCCATAGCAATATATGCCAACCCCGTACAACATTCGCGAACAAAGCACATCCATACTCAGTTTCTATTTTATAAAGGGGAACAGGTTGAAAATGGTTAATTGATTTATATTTTGTCAGAATGATTAACCAATTAGCTGAATGTTACGAAAGGCCCTTCTGAGGATCGGTTTTAAGTATCTTGTCAGAGGATTGGTATGGAGGATGTTTGACTCTAGCTGATTTGGAGGTTCTGACAAATGAGACTGCTTGATATCATTCATCAAAAATCACCATGTAATATTTTTGAGAAAAGCAAAATACAAAAATATATTACTTTAAAAGGAAAATACAAATATAAAAACAGAAAAATTTCCAAAAAGTTTTTGTGACAGTTGTCTCTTATAAATCGATAACATTTACGTGCTTAGAAATGTCGATTAACATTGACACGGGTGTGTAAATGAAGTTCGAGCGAGAGTTGCAAATAGTTTCAAAACATGTCATTTCTCATTTTCTAAATGGCTTATGTGCAAATATCAGTTACTAAACCCGGTACTTTAATAAAGGAAGGTTTATAACTTATCCTCCCAACGAGAAAATTAACGTTTCTCGGTCTTGAGTTGTTCTTACAAGACATTCAATGTTTTTAGCTCAAGAAAAAGAAGAGTGTACGTATCAATGCGCTTACCCCTTTGCGTTAGAAGAGAAGTCCTCTAACATTTGGTTTTTCAAAAAGTTGAACATGATTTTTCAAGAATTTCTCCATGACAATTTATAATCTTTCAAAATTGTGTGTTCAACACTCCAACCCTCAACAATGTTTCAAAGACAACAATTTCTCAATTGGTCCTATTTTTGGAGGGGGAGTTTTTCAAAAAAAAAACAAAGTTTTAATGTTCTTGGATACATCATCAACGACCATTTTTATGTATTCAAAATTATCAAAATGTTTCCAAACCATTATGATGAAATATTTCTCCCACGGAATTTCAAGACTATTTTAATCAAGGATATTTCAAATTCTAAGTGTTTATTATTTCAAATAAGGGGAGAAAATGTAATGAAAATATGATCTATTCGACTCATCGTGCTGAACAAAAATTTTAAAGAAAAAAGGTTATATGGTTCGTTCTTATACCAACTAAATCTTAATTTCCGATGAATTGAGGTCATAGGTGGTTAGGTTAAGAATTCAATCCTTGATCCAACCAGAACCAAGTCGGATCTACCAAGGTAATCCAAAGTTAGAATAACAGTCATTAGGTATGATTGGAAATGAATTGTAATATGGGAATAATGACGACTAAGATTGAGCAACACTAGGAAACATCATTATAAGGTGTTAGTAATGACGTCTTGGTAAGCATTGAAGGCGTGGAAGAATGAAAAAGAAATGTATGGATAAAGGGTCTAAAGGAAAGAAGCCCTCCACCAACATAAGGCAGAAACGGGGTCGATACATTTGCTGTCAGAAATCACAAGCTGTTGTGACATTGAGAATGGACATCATGGACCCAGTGATGCAATGCACAACCCTTCCCAGCCATTCGGGTTTCTCTCAACAGAAACTTGTCTCATTTGTCACGGAGATACACACGTTATCTATTGACATCTCATTCCGAGATCGTTGATATTGAATAGGTGGCAATCTGCTCAAGCCTCCGAGTACTAAAACCAAAATGCACTAATCGAGTCTAGAGCCAAGAGATCAATAAAAAATCTCGTTAGGACACATTCCATTTCAAACACTTGTTGAACATCATCAAGTTCACAAGCTGTTAACAAGAGTCCTACGCAATATCCTTGTGATATTTGCCAGAACATCAGAGTGATACTTTTAGTATTCACAATGAAGATGGAAATCCTGCTTGAGCCAGCATCAAACAAGCTCTTGGTAGGTGACTTGCGAGATTCTATATTGTTTCATACTCTGTGAAACTGGATTATCGTATTTGGTCCAGTAAATGAATTGACGGTTGATGAATTTTGATATAAAGCTTAAAACTTCCGATGTGTTACAAAATCGTTTTCAAGTAATACGTCGATTGATTTTCAATCAATTCGATTTACGCTATCGTAAACTGCAGGTTAAAAGGTTGGTGAATGGTAGCCCAATCAACCAGTCGATTCATTACGCATATTAATGCTCATTCTACAAAAGACAATCAATCATGAAAGCTCAAGATTTAAAGGACACAAGCTTCCGCTGAACTTGATTTAATGCTTTCAAGATAATGCAAAAGTATGAGCATGTTGGTCAAAGACACAAGATCGCAAGATGGAATAGACGATAAAGACAATGACAAAGGCTCAAAGTATAGATCGCAAAGCTATTGATGGAACAAAACTAAACAAGGAACAAAGAAAAGACAAGGACAACATGACGCTTAAATGACAAAAGCAATCTCATTTATCTCATGAAGGAGTGTCATCAATGAACTCACTTCGGGGGAGATTGTTAGCCTTAAAATATTTGAGCAATCAGGGGGGGGGGGGGGGAAGGTTCGTTCATTAGTGTACGAGTCTCAGTCATTTTAATTAGTTATGTTTGTAATAGGATAATATCGGGAATCAGGCTCGATAGTTAATCTAATATTGTATATGTTTCGGGTTTAATCCCAAGCAAACCCGAGCGGGGTCCTTGTTGAAATTATCCCGAAGTAATTTTAATGCGACAGGGATTTAAAACTCTTTTCTATTTAGAAAAGAGTTAGTTGTTTAAATAATATCTTTTTCCTTTTCCAAAACTCTCCCATATCTCTCTATCTCTCTTCTTTCTCTCTCTCTAGAACAACTCCTCTCTTTCTCATTTCTAGTTCTTGATCCGTGATTGATTCATGTTATGAAGTGTTAAACGGGATCCTACAATTATTTTTGTATTTTTTTATATTGTTAAAAAAGCAAGTAAAATCTCGGGTTTGAAGGGAGTTTTGTTTAAAACTAATTAATCTAATAAACTAAATTAAATCTAAACTAACTATGTGAAAACTCATATAGGTAAACAAACGTGTTCACTTAATCATGCATTACTCCTTAGTTTGATCCTCCTAATCCTATTGCTTTGTCACACTTGTGATGTAGTGTGTAAGTATTTCCTAAATAATGAACGAATTACACGAACCCGTCGTCTATGTAATATTTTGTTAAGGCAACGCACAAGTAAGGTATTATGACGACTATTATAAGGCCCCTAAGAGTAGATTACACGCATTCAAACACTTAAAAGGTGATCAAACATATTAGGGAAGGTAGTATGAAGACTGTTCTGATGGTATCCTTTCTACACAGTTATGTTTCCCTAGACGTCTTCGCAAGGAATTAAGAAGCTAGTTTTCTAGAACCTAACGCGCACACTCGTCAACAAGAATTAATATTAAAAGGATTTACAAACCAAGTTTCATGCAATCATAAGCAAACACTAATCAATCTAGCCTAACATGTTAAAGGAAAGCGAAGAACAATAATTAATCAAACAATAAGACATATAGAAAGATTAAAGGGATAGAAGATCTTCACTTGATTAAAACATGGAGTTAAGATAGATACAAGAGGGTTTAAGAACCCTAAAATTGACCCACATCTAATAATAATCATTCTCTATATATAAATCCCGAGTTCCACACTAAAAACCCTAAATATGAGTTTATATATTGTAAAATAGGCGCGACTGCATCTCTAGTAAGTTGCGATGCCGTATCCACGCCAAATCTTCTTAGGGTTTCTTTAAGACGGTTACTTCTGACGCCGTCACTAAAAATCCAAACGCCGTCTCTTTGACATCCTGACGTCGTCACAAAGAATTCTGACCCCATCTTCAGCCACTGTATGGCTTTTCTTCATCGAAGTTGGTGTAGAGCTTGTAATCTCGTCTGTTTCTTTCCAAAATGAGTCCATGTCACGTGTATTTCCTCAAAATGCCATCCAAGTGCTAAAAACATAAAAAGAAACGATTAAGCATGTATTTTAGGCATAGTTGCATGACTTAGGAGGTTAAATGACCCTAAAAAAGTGTATAAAATGACACCTCATCAAATACCCCTACACTTGGGATTTGCTTGTCCTCAAGAAAATTAGCTTTTCTATCTAGTTAATAGCAATATCGGGGGAATTTAACTTACTTAATAATGATAATTTACGGCACAACCAGTTAGCCCTCGTAATTAAATGCACGAAAATTATATACTAGCACCTTACATAAGTGTTTGGATTCTCTTCTTCTATCGGGTGTATAAATTACCTATCATAGCATATAAGTTACCTAGGCTTGTGATGCGGGTCTCATAAAAATCTCACAGGAAGTTTTACAATCCCCTAGGTTGAGTACCTAACCGTTGTAGTGTAGTAAGACAAGACTCGGGGGTTGTTATCGTTCTCTAGGGGAATAGGTTAGGAAGGTTCGATCAAGATATAACAAAGTTCTATGGGGTTGAGCGAAGATTCTTTTTGTATTTTTATTTTATAGAAAGCTGGTAAAATCATATGTTTGAGAGGTAGGTTTGTTTTATCTAATTAAACTAAATTAATAATCTAAACTACTTTGGTGGTAACTTATATGGTAAACAAATGTATTTACTTAGTCATGCACTACTCCTCAGATTGCTTATCCTAATCATGTTGGTTTGTCGTACTTGTGATGATCCGTGTAAGTATTTCCTAAGTCATGAATGAATTATACGAACCTGCTGTTTATTTAATATTCCATTATCTTCATGGATACGCCGTATGTAGATAACATGGATACGCCGTATGTAGATAGCATGGATACGCCGTATTAGGAATTGGTCAAACGCGTGTTCTTGTAAACTCTTGGCGCTGATACGCCGTATCTCTTTAGTTGGATATGGCATATTGGTGAATTTTTAGAAATCTTCAAATGTCTTTGTTTTAGCTCCAATTTATGCGCCTTTTAGCTTATCTTCACAAAACACTCCTGAATTACTGTATTTATCAACTTTAAAGCAATTAAGGACCAAATAATACAATAATTATATAAAAGTGGACAAAATAGATGGGATAAATGATATAATAAAGTGACGTTATTTGATGTCATCAAATATCCTCCCACTTGAATCCTACTTGTCCTCAAGTAGACTTTAGAAAAAAAGTTTAGTTTATGAAAATGTGTCCCGAACCGAAGTTAAGGATTTTCATTTAAGCATCGTTTTCTCCTAATCACCTGTACATAACCAAGCTCCTCACGAAATATGGAAATGAAAACACTCAGATCATTCAACTAATCTAGGGTGCAACATTTAAGTAGTACGCTCAATTGCTTGGTCGTGATTAGTTTCATATCATAAGCTTGGAAAGGATACACATCACCACCGCTAAAGCTAAGGAAGAACAAGTCAAAAGTTAAATTGGGTTAAGAAGGCTTACGGTTTGATCATTCAACAGTCTTTTACCATAAGTACCACACCAACAAGGCAGTTGTATCGTATATACACGGCCGTAATGACGGAATAGACATATACAATCCGAACACATCCCTGTTCATGTTTAACCAGCGGTTAGGATGAAGAATGATATAGGGTAGGGACCTTCTAACTTTCACCAAAAGTCGTCATCCAACAAGGCAGCTGAGACATGCATACATGGCCGTAACGACGGAATAGACATGCATGCTCGAACAAGTCCTCGTTCGAGTAGACATTAAGGTTAGTTGCTAGGAAAGGGAAGTAAAATGGTTGTTAAATAAAATTCACAAAACAAATAGATTAAGGCAAGATAATAAGTGCGATTACTTAGTAACTTTCCACGACCGTTACAAGACAAAGTCTCGAATATATAGACAGACGCCTCGATCACAGAAATAACAAAGACAACCAAAGTTGACGTTCCCATAACGGTCAACTTCCCTTACATCCCGCTCTTTACATACTTTTACACAAGTGGTGATATCGGCCACTTTTTACAAAACTTAACATCGTTGATTTTTGTAACGTATCAACGAATAATCGATCCTTCTAAGTGATTCCTTCGGTATAAACTTCTTTTTGAAATGACTATTTTTCTTCCTTCTCTTTTTTTTGCTTTTTCTCTTTTTCCATTTTTTTCATAATACATAATAAACCTCGGTTTGATTCCACCGTCTTCACTTTCATAATTTATCCGGATAATCTTTTCCTTGTAGTACTTCTTCATCGGACATAATTCATAATAGCGAAAAGTAGCGAAACTTACGAGCTACATATTTTCCCATTGCATTGTGCAATTTCCCGACCATTACAGAGATAGAAAAATTTCACTTTGACACAGGAAATACAAGACTTTACACGAAAGCAACTAGCAACATAGAGAAATAGGCTTAATCTACACGGTAGGCTAAGGTGCAAAGGTGTAACGAAACATATAATATGGTGTACAAAAAGAAAGGAATGGCTCAACAGGTTGTTCTAGGGGATTTTACTCTAAAAATGAGAGTAATCAAGGGTTACACGGGAGTTAACTAACCAGTGAAGTTAGTTATTTTTACGACATGTAGGCTATTTGGTTTAATCCTAGAAATTTATCAGTTGAACATGTTCTTCCATCTAAATCCATAGTACTAATCATGGCGGTCTCGAGTGATATACCAGGCCAAGTTCTAAAGTCCACTACATCACCGGCACACTCATAAATTTGTGGAATTTAGTAGACAGTTGGAAACGGAATAGGCTTAATTCTCACAATATGTATCAAGGGTTATAGTGCGCTAGGTAATGTAACTAGTGATTTTTACAAAAGTCATGCTGAAAAAATTTAAAATTTGACCATTTTTAAGCACTTTGCATGTTATTTTGTAAAAAAGGAAGACAAGTACGTTCTAATTCTCTATCCCCCCACTTAAATTATACAACGTCCTCGTTGTATAGATAAAATAATTAAATAATAAGGGAAAATAGAATTAGAACGAAAAACTCCCTGATGTTTTGCTCGTGATAATTCTCCATGATGAGTTCTTGAGCAAAAAGTGTGTTGACTAGGGCTTCAGAATGCCCGGATAAGTTCAACACAAGTCTTTTTCAGCATATACCATATCATAGTTTCAGCAAGGTCCTGTAGAAGGTTAGAAGACAAGTGTAAATTCTATCTCGCTACAATGGTACCAGAAAACAATTAAACACACAACTGTACAGGGATCAATACGTCGTATCCCAAACCCTAGGATACGTCGTATTGCTCATGTAGAAACAATTAAATTAATGGAAATTAAATATTAAGTTTTAAAAACTGATAACGTCTAAACATGCATACAACGTATCCAATAGGGTTCGATACGCCGTATGTAATGTCTGGGAAGACAGACTCGTGTAGAAAATTAAAATTCAAATAATTAAATGCGACAAACAATTAAAATGATCGGGTTGTCTCCAGGGAAGCACTTTTGTTTCAGCTGGTCTTTAAGTTCGACCTTTTTCCTCTTCTTTTTCATTTAGTGCGATGTACGGTCCATCCTTCATCCTTTTTGCGAAAGATGTCATGGTAAATACTTGATACTCCGTTAACAGTTCGTTGGTTGAGGTATTCGGACTCTTTTATGGTAATGTACTCCTCGTCATCATTGAATGAGTATTTCATCATCTCGAATCTCCCGACTTTGCAGTTTGATGGTTCAGGAATTGGATCATCCTTTTGATTTTCTTGAGTACAACTGACGTTGCTTGCTTCATAATCTCTTCCAGATATACGGTTGGTATCAAGATAAGGATTACTGACCCATTCAGTCTTCATATTCGCATATGGTCCTCGTCCAAAATTTTCCATACGAGTAAATGGACCGATCTTGTGAGCGTTTACTTTCCACCAGCACTCTTGTAGTATTACTAGTACTTCATATTCCAGCTCATGGAAGTTTTCAAAACAGCATTTCAACCATAATGCAAAATTTTATCACCCCCGAAGTCGCATCTCCCCATGATCCTTCTATTTTAGCCTTAAGTGCTAAGGTTTCATCCTTCAGTATCCCATCAGCAAATTCATCATACTACCTGTGGTCCTGGAAATAGGTCATGCTTCTAAATCGAACCATTCCCGGCAGTTCCCCACCATTACAGAATCCATCAATATCAGAAGTGCACGTGGGCCACTTAGTTTTTCCATTCTTAAAGCGGTATGGTTCACATATGTGATCACATATTTGGTATGGTGCCCCCTTTTCTGACCACGGTTCATCAGTACCCTTTGCTTCATCATTATTCAACTCTTGTTCATATTTATCATAAATTTTGAGGTCTTGGATATCATAAGTGAATAGATCAATGTCAATTTTCAAAAGGCAATTAAATTCGTTGAACGCCTCGCACAAGGGTGTCTCGAAGTCAAACAGATTTCCCTCTATCATGAAGATTTTAGGAGCATTCTTAGTTTCGTTTGCGTCTTCCTCTTACTCAATATCTTCATCATCATTGTGGTCAGAAAGATGGTGGAATTTCATAATGAACTTTTCGACCATGCTGTCCCAAGTAGTGATCAAGCCCATACACTCATTGGTAAACCATTCATATGCAGCTCTAGTTAGTAAAACAGGGAAAATACTAAGCCAGAATCGGTCTTAAGTCAACCTGTTAATTTTGATCGGCCCAACAACATTAAGAAATCTATTGATGTGTTCGTATGCGTTTTCCCCTTTGTTTCCATTAAAAGCATCATTACGTATTTTTCTAAGAATGTCCCTTGTATTTTGACGATGCATTTCTCGACCATTCTTCGCTCGTTGTCATTAGAGATGAAATTCTTTCGGGTAGCAATGATGTAGTTGTTTGGTTCTGCCATGTGAGTTTCTTTGTCAACGGTTTCTAGTAATTAAGTACGTTAATCAGTAGGATGTGCCCTAGGGAAAGGGAACACATAAAACAGGAAATCGAAAGCAAGATAACTACTGTTACTGTATCAAATGACGAATACGCCATATTCAATTAATTTAAATACGCCGTATAGGTCGGTTGAATACCAGTACGTCATATAGATCTTACCAAATACGCCATATTGTCGTGAAACAGATACGCCGTTTAGACAGTAAAACTCAATACGTTGTCCTAATTAGAAGGTTTGATACGTCGTATCTAACCGGTGGATACGACGTATCAAGTGATCAGTCAGAACATAATACTATTTAAAACAATTAAATGCGGGAATTAAAACAAACGATTTAAACAAAAAAAAGCGAATAAATACAAAAAGAATTTAAATAATTAGATTACACTAAATTAAATTAAAGGTTAGAAATACTGATAAGAATAAGGTAAAATAATTTCACTCCCCGACAACGGCGCCAAAAACCTGATGTGCTGTTGTGTAAGGTCAATTATTTGATTATCAAGTTTTACATTTATATTTAGCCGACAAACCTAAAACAACACTTTAACGAGCGGTGTACCCGGTCAAGATGGAGTTCGTGGTAAGTAGGGTGTCGAACACTAAGAATGGAAATTTAATCCTATATTCTATCAGTAATTTAATTAGTCTATTTACTGGTTAAACCTATGCTATGTACGTTGTCTAATGAAATG
Source organism: Tanacetum coccineum (assembly GCA_026074375.1). Classification (NCBI taxonomy): domain Eukaryota; kingdom Viridiplantae; phylum Streptophyta; class Magnoliopsida; order Asterales; family Asteraceae; genus Tanacetum; species Tanacetum coccineum. The sequence goes on from BQNB010002987.1 coordinate 78,291, forward strand.
GGGGGTTCAGCCTGAGAGACTGGCACAGGTTTGGTGATGACAAATACCAATTCAATACACAATAAACACAAAAGATGAAGATTAGAAGATAAAAAACGGTACAAGCCAAATGATAGAAAACTGTATTAGCCATATTAAATCCGGTTCAATGCTGGTTTGTTTGTTTTAGTGCAATGATTTACTTATCTCGAAGCGGCACATCATTCTTAAGACTTAGGCGGGACATCATCCTAAGACCTAGACATAATTAATCCTGTCACAATTAATGTATCCGCATAAAGCATCCTTTAGTTTAATTATAATCTATCTTAGAGAATTAAAGCAGTGGTGATCCTGTTAAAATTCTAACCCAACGGGACTTTACCCACTTATTGTTTGAAGGTGTTTTATATACTGGTAGTCCACTATTCCAATCTTTATCAGTTAATTAAGAGCATGATTGCTGAAACATAAATGGGTCACCTACCGGTTCAACTAAATTCATAATCAAAAGAGAAAGACAGAATGTTATTTGTGATCCTATTGGTCCAGACATAAGAAACACGATATGGAGAGCTATCCCGGTATCTATATTACTTGGTCCGTAACACTAGACCCAGTTGAATGATAGGTCGCATATTCAAACACATAAACAAGTATGAGGTGATAAACATAATTAAACAATCAACGATAAATTAAGAAATTGATTTTTAAAACAAACCAAACATTGAACTTTCATTAAGATGGCTAATACCCGAGGGTATTTAGCCCACAACCATTGTAATTATACAAGCGTAATCAAACAATTAAAATCAAATGATTAAGAGAGTAAAAATTACACGATGTCTTCTATGGAATCGTGATCAATGCTTGACCTTTATGGCTAATCTTCTCTTCTAAAATTCATCCCTGGTGAGTATGGTATAAGGAATATAATATTGCACACTCAAAACTTGTTTTTGAGTCTTCTATTTATAGTAGCTGAAAAATACTCAATACGCCGTATCCAGATAGGTCGATACGACGTATTGGGCTGGATTCCTTAGAGTGCGCGCTACGTTCGTAATAAATATTTGATATCATTCCTAATTTACTTGATTTACTGTATCTTCGAATAGTTATCTTCATAGATACGGCGTATGTAGATAGCATGGATACGCCGTATTGGGAATTGGTCAAACCCGTTTTCTTATGAAGTCGTGGCGCTGATACGCCGTATCTCTTTAGTTGGATACGGCGTATTGGTAAATTTTCAGAAATCTTCAAAACTGTCTTCGTTTTAGCTCTAATTTATGCGCCTTTTAGCTTATCTTCACAAAACACTCCTGAATTACTGTATTTATCAACTTTAAAGCAATTAAGTACCAAATAATGCAATAATTATATAAAAGTAGGCAAAATAGATAGGATAAATGATATAATAAAGTGATGTTATTTGATGTCATCAGACCCCGAAAAAGTGTATAAAATGACACCTTATCAGCTTGATAAAGGATCAAACCTCTGCCGCATTGGCTTAAGAACCTAAGGATTACTATCAAAGAGGTCTTTCAAAGGGTTGTGATGTAATGGTGTAGGGTAAAGGAAAACACAGTTGGGGGATATGTTGGGGAATTTACTGGTGGCAAGTTAATCGTTCACAATAATACATGTATAAGGCATTGCTAAGCCAATACTTGACCACACTAGGACAAAGATATACAAACTCTACATCAAACTCTTTCTTTTCTTTTCTCGACTCTTTTTTTAAACATAAACATAAGAAAAATGGCAGCCCGTACATTTGTTTATTTTTTTTTCTATTTTTTGACTTTCTTTTGTACACTTTTGCCCTGCCATCTGCTGAAACATAAATACTACATGACTTGGGTTCATAATTGCACCCCTACACTTGAGTTTTTAATACTCAACATATAAACTAACTAATGACTTGAATTAGAATGATCAACAAATATGGAGTACAATAAGCTCATATAAGGGTAATAATTTGACTTCTTCCCTATTTCTCCATAAAATAGAAACAACCATGAATCCCAATCGTCCCAAAACTTTATACCCTAATAAAAGACTCGACTTAGCAACCATGTACTCAAGCAAACAATTAACTATGGTTTACAAATGTGATAACAATAATGTACTAAAAATGTATACATACAAGGAAGGCTAAGGCACTTTGTGTGTAACATTTGATGCGGTGTAAACAATGCTCTTCATTATTAATCCGAAATCCATCAGCGAATTACGAGAACCGCAAAAAGGATCGGCCCAGAGGGGTGTACTAGGGATATCTTGCACTATAAATAAGTGTGTAGCAAGGATGTGGGGGTAGTTGTATGCTCAAGGTGACCCTCATAACTATACAAAATACATGCAAAAAATATGGGTTTATCCTAGTGCCTCTTATCATTTAGCAAATTCGAATCACATGAATGTAATATCACTAGCAGTCTCAGTATGAATCACTAAAGCAAGTTCTAGAATCTAATATACTACTTGTACACTCATATAATTTTAACCGATACCAATGCTCTAAAAAAACCGACAAAACCACACATGCACGATCAAATCCATGAACGCGACACATATGATTGCTCACTCCTTAACTCGAGCAAGCTAAAGGCCAAAATTATCTAAGCACCAAAGATGGTTGCTTAATTTCTAAAGATCTAAAGGCGTACCTCACATTTTTAGGGTGGAACATTTTGAGTGGTAGGGTTTTTGTGCTAGTCATATAACTCCTATCCATGAGACACTATTAATACTTAGTTTTCATCGGTATGTGTCAGAAAAAAATTAAATTTGGGTCAAAATTACTGTTACGCTACGTTTCAGTATATTACTCATCTTTTTAAGGACAAAGCAAATGCAATTGAAGGAATAGTTTCTAAGACTTTATTTCCCCGCTACACTTGTTTGGAACATTGTCCCCAATGTTCTACAAGTACTCAAAAAAAGAATAAAGGGAAAGTAAGTAAAACAAAAGAAACTAGTACTCCCCTGGTTTTTTTGCTCAATAATGAAGAAGAAACAAATGATCCCGACAAAATCGTCATCCAAGAATCGTCCACATGAAAATCCAAAGAACTCTCGGGCTTCTTCTTATCAAATATAACCTGCAAATCAAAAACAAGAAACAAATACACCTGGCGTAAAATCAACGGAATAATAATATACAATGTAATAATTAAGGTTTAAACACTATGAAAGCAATAAAGATATGATGAATGTACTAATGTAATCATGGTTTTCTGCAAGGATTAGGAAAATTAAAAATTTTGGAAATTAAAATTAATTTTTCAAAAATTCAAGAAAATATGAATTTGACATGAGCTGGAGTGGTGACGCCGTCTGGAAAAATTCCAAACGCCATCTCCAGACTCTAAGAAAAATATTCTTCGTTTCCTGGAAAAAATTCTGCACAAGTATCCTATTAATTAATTCCTGCAAAAATTACTGTATAAACATAATATGACACACAAGACACGACGTGAATTAATCTAACATAATATGACACACAAGACACGACGTGAATTAATCTAAATTATTTATTTTACATGTTTGAAATGGTTCTTAGAAACCGGATATTTTCCTTTGCAACTTCTTTGATGTAAAATACCTTTGATTGAGATTAAGACGAAGTTTAAGACAAAACAAAGCATGGTCACATAACAATTCAAACATATAGAAATAAACAATAGATAATAAAACACACGACACTCCTAAAATGCATAAATATAAAAGATTGGGTTGCCTTCCGATAAGCGCTTTTGTTAACAAGACTCGGAGTCACACTCGTTGTGTAACTCCTCCTCTGTCATCTAAAGTGACATCATCATCTGCATCAAATCCTAATATGTCTTTTTGATACGGTTTTACATGTTGCTTGTTTACAACAAACTCATTTCCTTCCTCATCGCATAGTTCAATTGCCCCACCTTTCATGTCTCTACTAACGAGAATGGCCCATACCATCTTGATTTTAACTTACCCGAGAATAACCTCTGACGAGAATTAAAAAGAAGTACCCTATCCCCTTTTTCATACTCAGTCGGTGTCTTAATCCGTTTATAGTGCCATATTTTCGTCCTTTCTTTATAAGAGATAGATGATTCATAGGCATCGAGTCTCAACTCGTCTAATTCATTAATCTATAGAAACATATTAGCTCCAGCTATTGTTAAATCCATGTTACAAGCCGTAAGGGCCCAGTAGGCCTTATGTTCAAGTTTAACGGGGAGATGGCATGCTTTACCATAGATTATCCTGAACGGAGTTGTTCCTAAAGGAGTTTTAAACGTGGTTCGGTAATCCCAAAGTGCGTCATCCAATTTGTGAGACCATTATTTCCTATTGTTTTCAACGGTTTTCTCTAGAATTTGTTTGATTGCTCTATTGGTATTTTCAACCTGAGCATTTGTTTGCGGATGATATGCGGTGGAAAACCTATGAACTACCTCGTACCTCTTCATTGCTCGTTCCATTTGGTAATTACAGAAGTGGGTACCCCTATCACTTATCAAAGCTTTCGTTACACCAAAACGTGTGAACAACCTTCTAAGGAAACTTGCCATGTTTCGAGCATCGTTAGTAGGGAAAGCCTGAGATTCTTCCTATTTAGACACGTAATTGATAGCTACTAGGATGTACTTGTTCCCATTTGAAGAGGGGAATGGCCTTATGGAATCGATTCCCTAAACGTCAAATATTTCACCGACCTGAATGTACTTTTAAGGTGTCTCATCCCTTGTAGAAATGTTACCATCTTGTAGAAATGTTACCATCTCATTGACATGTATTATTGTAGAAATGTTACCAATTCCCAAAAGAATGACTGTGAAATACCTCCACTTGAGATAGTTCCATAGAAATACACTGAAGGAATCTTTACCACAATTCATCAAATAGATGATGTGCAGAGCTGAACATCCCAATTTGAAACAGTTTGTGAATGTTTATCCAATCCCCATCAAGATTAATCCTTCCTCATCCTTCAGACTTATTCTAGGAGAAAAAAAAATTCCAACATCAGCATACAAACAAAAGCAAAGTAAATAAAAGTTCTGAAGCTCATGCTTTTTGTTAGTTATTGTTTCAAAGGCAAAGGAAGAAACAAATCATAAGGACTTCATCATTGTTTATTTGCTTGTTTTCTATCTAAACATGACCCAGAAGATTACATAGCTCTTGAAGATGAAAGCTGGTTTAGCTATCAAAAGAATTGTTGCAATTGTTAAGATTCAAAAAGTTTGGATCCTTGTAGATTTGCCTATGGGAAAAAAGGCTAACGTACAACGTGGGTTACCGAAATAAGAAGAATGAAAGAGGAGTGGTATTGATAGCACAAAGCAAATTGGTCTTGCTCAGGGACTACATGCAAAGAAGGCATAGACAATGAATAGTTTTTTGCTCCTGGGCTAGCTTGAAGCCATCAAGGATCTTTTTAGCAGATGCCTCGTATATGGGCTTTATATCCAATATCAGATGGATGTGTAACAGTGCCCTTTCTCTATGGCAAATGATGAAGAGGTATGATGTGTCTCAAACCACCAAGGTTTTCCTAGATCCTAAGAATCCTGAGAAAGTCAACAAAGTGTTTTTAAAGGCACTGTATGGTTTACAGAATCAAGCTCCCAGAGCATGGTATGCTACATTATCCACTTTCATGTTGAAGCATGGATACAGAAGAGAGACAATAGACAAAACTCTCTCCTAAAGAAGGAACAAACATGTATCATTTAGTATCAAGTCTATGTGTATACATCTTGGGTCTACAAGAATCTTGTTGTGATGAGTTTGAGGCAGTTGGACGCTAGATTTCAAATGATTCAATGGGAGAGCTCACCTTTCTTTCTGGCCTACAAGTCAGCAGAAACCAGATGGTATATTATTAGCCAGCATAAGTATGTTGCTGAATATCCGAAGAAGTTTTGACTTTGCAATTTTAAGTACTGCCAGGACACCAATTAGACTCAGAAGCCTTTAGTCAAAGATGAGGAAGCCAATGATGTTGATGTTCATCTCTATAGGTCAATGATTGGCTCCTTAATGTATGTGACTGCTTCTAGCGCGGCATAATGTCTGCAGTCTGTCTTGTTCTAAGGTTTTCAAGTCACGCCAATCCAAAGACCTCTCATTTAAGTGCTGTCCAAAAGAATTTTTAAGGTACTTAAAAGCAAACCCCAAACCGGGCCTTTGGATCTTAGAGTGTCTTTAGTTGACTTGAATCCTACTCAGATAGTGATTATGCTGGTGCAAATCTAGACAGAAAATCCACAACAGGAGGTTGTCAATTTCTTGGCAGAAGACTCATTACTTGGCAATGCAAAAAGCAAACCATTGTGGCACTTCTACTACAAACCGAATATGTTGCAGCTACAAGCTGCCTAGTGGGTAAGTTTAATGGACTTCAAAATCAAATGTTTAACTAAGTTCAACTTCATAACACAAGAGATCTAATTGATAATAGGAAAGCACCCAAATTGCATTGTACAGAATCCCGTATAGTCATTCAAAGACAAAACATATTGCGTATTATCACCACTAGACGAGATTTGCTTAAGAGAAAGAAACTCATACATGTGCTTAAGATCCACACTAATGACAATGTAGCTGATCTACTAACGCAAGTCATATAGATGTTTAGCCATTCAGTTCTTGGGTTGTTTCAATTGGATGATAAATCCTAAGCTACATTGGTTAAGGGAGGCAATAGAAGTATTGTCAATAAAACCTCGTCGATCTCCTAACATATCATCTCTCCTCACACGCATATTATCACCCAAAACACTCCACACACATCCTAGCAAGTTATGAACACTACTCAACGTGAAAAAATTTTTTTATCTACCGTACTTTATAGTGGTCATCGGTGGATGAAAAGTAAAACACACCATGCAAATCAAACTTGTTCAAAACCCCTAAACCCTTATGCACCACCTTTCTCATGGGTCTCCTACCAACTATTTAACATTGTCCTAATGTCGGGTATACGTTTGTGAACTTTAGCGACTTCTGAACCGATGAAATCCATTTGCATTTCCAAAAAGTTGCCGATGTTCCAATAGTAAAAGATTGCTCAAAGTTTTCGTGCTTTGGATTTCAGAGTAAGAATTCTCTTGTGAAGCATTTTTGAAGACATGAGATTATATAGACCATCCAAAAGAGAATTTGCCGTTGTGGTTCGACCACACAAAAATGTGTCTTTATGTCATGTTAGACAACAAAAGGGATTCTTAACAATGGAGCATGTGTCCTAGGTAAAATTGGTGGTATGGTTATTGACGAGGGAAATATGCACTCAAGCCAACAATTTCATATTAGAGGATTTAGTATACTTTTAAACTATCCCCTAAAGTAATACTACTATTAGTAGAAAATTAGCAACTAAGTTTAAGTGTTGTATAGTTGTTATAGTGTGTATGAAATTTTTGGAGTGATAGGATACATATTAACTAAAGTGATGCTTGTCACGCTTTAGAAATTTAGAGAGCACTGAGAAGCTTACTGATGGTGCTGAAGAATTCCTGATACTTACATTGTTCATATATCTTTGTTTGGACAAAGTTAGTAACCGACCATCGCAAAGTTAGATACCGATGGCCTAAGTTTGTACCGCTAAAGAGACATTGGAGAAAAATACCAGCCAAGGGTACAAAGTATAAATGGAACGTTTTCTTTAAAATTATGTCTCCTAAACCTCAAGTATCATCTCAACGCACACTACTCCAGCAATCTCTCATAACTGACGAGATTCTTCTTTACAAGCCCTAATCTCCTCTTAACCGACGATCGATCTCTTCTAAGGCACGATGCCTGGCTCTTAGATTCCTGTCCGAAATAGCACAACATGATCGCAATACTTAGCAAAAGACAGAAGGAAGTTGATTTCATGAGTCCCTTGATTTGTCTCGTAGATATATTTTTATCATGGGCGCTCACTGTAATCCTGTTGTTTCAACCACATTGCGTTGAACAGTTTTTTTTTGGAACTTCTGCTAATCCAAAACAATCAACAATGTTAGAGCACATAACTTACTTCCAAATAGTCTGCAAGTATTGTGGTCACTCTGAGGCATCATCCCAACTCTGATCTTATTTTTGATGATGCTGATGGGATAGACTCATTACCAAATCAAGCTATCTTTAATGCTATTCAGCTTATGGGATATGAAGGGGATTTAACTGTGTTAACATTTAATAAAGCTTTGTTTTCACCCCAATGGAGGTTTTTTATTTCACACAATTAATCATTGTTAAGTCCAAAAGTACCTCTTGGATCAAATTTCCTTCAAATAATTGCCACAGCTGTAAATTTGTTTAACAACTAATCAAAAGTATAATTTTTCATTAATTTTTGATGGTATGGCTATAGACATCTAATGCCTAAGAAGAAGTTTGTAATGTTTCTTTTTATTTCTATATGTGAGTAGAAAATTAGCTATTATATCTTACCTTATTACTTTCCTGTCAAATAGTTTTAACTATTAAAAGTTTTTTTCTTTTATGGATTAAGAATGGCAAAACGATTTCTCAGGCAAAGTTACACCTTGTGTTAGATACCCGTGTGGTCCAAATGAGTCACTGCCTGACTCATCTTCTGCTCAACCCAGTGAGGTACCTTTTGAGAACAACCTAATCCCCTTCCCCAAGACCTTCACCCAGACCTTCACCAAAACCTTCACCCACTCCTATTGTTCCAGATTTAAATCCCAAACTACTGTGAGAATCTTGGAGATCATACATCCCAATGATACTGTCCCTTTCAGGGAATGAGATGACAATGACCTTCAAAATGATCTATGATCTTTGTATCTCTTTATGAAAACAAGGTTTTCAGATCAAGCCAGGAAATTAAACTCATGAAGGAAGATCATAGAAGCTCCAAGAAAGCAAGCTAAACCTGTCATCAAACATCATAAAGCATATCTGAAGAGTGTCTCATTGCAGCAAAGATTCCCAAGGAAGAGCTTCTCAAAGAAACATAGGGTGCACAAAGAGTCTGTATCCAAACAAGGGAGGAAGAAAGCAAAAGGAGAATCATCAGTTCAAAGAGATCCTCTGTTTGATGTAATGCCTGAAGATAAAATTGATCACATGGAAACAGAATTGCCAAAGTAAGGAGGCCAAGAAATGGTGGATGAAGACAAGGAGTTTGATGAAGATAGACTTAGTACTGAAGATGTAGTTAGTACTGACAAGGAAGGAGTTAGTACCGACTTTGAGAAAGTTAGTACTGACAGACCAATAGTTAGTACTGACGGATCCAAAGTTAGTACTGATGAACAAGTTGAAGGTACTGAAGAACACAATGAGGGTACTGAAGAGATCTTTGAAGGTACTGAAGAGCAAAGAAAAGGTACTGAAGATCAAACTAAGGAAGAAATTGCTACTAAAGCCTCTCAAACATCCACTCAAACACCCACTTCTATGATATTTGGTGATGATGAAACAATAGCTACACTTCTCCTCAACATGAGTCCAAAGCAAAGCGGCTTCGAAAGAAAAGAAGAAAGGTGTAGAGTTGAAGGAGTGTGTAAGAATTGATAGACCTAGCCTACTTCTACAAGATCACATTCTCACAATTAAAAGCCTCTTCCAAAGATTGATCCAAAAGACAAAGGGAAGAAGAAATTGAAGAGGAGGAAAATCTAAAAGTGAAGTGATGATATTCCTCCAAGCTTGAGAAGAAATCAAACAGCTTGAGATAGATTAAAAAAAGGCTAGGAAAATTCTAAGAAGAATGGAAGCAGAAGAAGAAAGAACACAAATTGCTGAAGAAAAAGCAATCAAATGAAGCGCTCCATTAAAAACTGTATGATGATAAAAGGCAAAATTGTGGCAAACCAATTCTTGCTGAGAAGCTTCAAGAGCAAGAAAGGAGCAGTTGCAATAGAAGAAAGACAAAGTTCTTTCAATGAACAATTTGCTGCTCAGAGAAAATTCCTTGCACACAACGATCAAGGCCATCAGAAGAAACAGACCTCCAACCAAGAATCAATTAAGAAATCAGATGATGACCTACTTAAAGCATGTGGGGAACTTCAAACATGCTGAGTTGAAGAATAAGAAGTTTGAAGACATACAAGCAATGTATGAAAAGATAAAAAGGTCAACTGAAGATTTCATTGCTATTGGGTCTGTTGAAGATGATAGGCTAATCAAGAAAATGAAAAAGAAAGATTCCTCCAAAGAAGAAGAGATCAAGCAGGAATCTAAAGAAGAAGTCAAGCAAGAGGATAAAGAAGAAGAGAACACAAGAAAGAGAAAGCAGGGTACAAGGAAAAAGATGAAGTCAAGAAAAAGAAAATTCAAACAAGATACTTCTCAAGATGACCCATCTGACACTGAGAATGAGAATGATGAGCTGAGATTGTGCTTGACAATAGCTCCAGATGAGGACAAGGAAGTAGACTATGAAATTCTTGACAAGAAGTATCCAATCATTGACTGGAAGACTGAGTATCTTGGCACTAAACCACAGTTTGATGAATCAAAAAGATTAGAAGAAATTAATTTGAATGTGGTAACTAGAAGTAATGGTCAAAAGAGATACTTCAGTACATTGATGAGAGTGCTTTCAGTGTTTGACAGAGAAGATTTAGATGCTGTATATAAACTTGTGATGGACGTATATCAAGATAAGATTCCTGAAGGTTTTGATAAAGTTCTTTGGGGAGATTTGATAGTTATGTTCAATCCGATAGAACTAGATGTGTTTTGGAACTAAGCATGAATGGAAAATAATCATGTTGGAAGCTGCACAGTTTTTCAGGGGTACACACTTTGATGATCTCATGAAGGATAGTCGTTCACATGTAATAGTGAAGAAGTATGAAAAAATATCCTTTAAGAATGGAAATTAGTGGTGCAAATGTTAAAGCTAAAATTAGAGTCTGAAGAAGAAAGTACTATGGCATTGGAATTGATAAGATTTATCATGAAGGGTACTTGCTGATTTAGAATCTAAAGAATAAGGACTGTGGATGTGAGAAGGATTGTGTGTTGGCTAACCACCACCACAAAAAATGGTTATCAATTCTCCATGCTTAACAGGATAGAATTGGCTAGTCCACAAGACATACGCTTGGGGTAAAGAATTCCTCCAATCCATTTATGGTTTAAAATTTAAAAAATTGTAGGGTATTCAACTCACTTGCTTCTTGGTGAAGAGTTGGCTAGTCCGAGATCAAACAGTTCTTGGTAAAGACTACTCAATCTGTTGATAGCTGATGTTTGCTAAAAACTATAATGGTTTATCAATGCACCCATGTTTTGACAATGAGATTGGCTAGTCCAAACACAATCGGTATTTGTAAAGGAAAATTCAATTACGTTGATGGTTGAAAGTTTACAAAAACTGTATGGTAATTAATCTCACCATATTATTAGAATGATAGAGTTATCTATCCCAGAGATATCGGCTATGGTAAAGGAACATCATACACTCCGTTAATGCTAGGTAGTTTGCCAAAGACTACAAAGCAAATTAGGTGATAGTAGGTAAACAAGATGTTGCTGAGTGGCTGAAAAGATGTTTGCTGAAAAGCTGAAGACTAGGTTTGGCTAAAGAAGGATAGAGTGTAAAAGATTGAGAAATGATGAAGAATTGTTTGGATAACATCCTCTGGGGCATTTAAAGAAGCTTAAAGGATTGAAGAAACATGAAAGTTAAATATTGTATTAACATTCATGTATAAGGGAGGATTGTTTGGATTAATGTTTCTTTTATTAGGATCGAAAGTACAAATTGTTAGTACTGTCAGTCTTTTATTCTTAGTAGACAGTAATATAATTAGTTAGTAATGTTTGGTAGTTCGCTGTAGAATGTTAGTTAGTACCGTTGTGAAGATATTTAAAAGATTACTTATTAGATATTTTAGAAAAAAGATTTGTAAGCCTTTTTGGGTTATCCTTTGTTTATATAATGGATCACCTGTGGCTTAGTTGGGACACGGGAGTGTGATATTTTTATGTACATAATGTTTGGTTAGCATATCTTATATTCATTGCTGTAGCATAATCGGTAAACTCTAGATTCACTTGAACAATTGTTATTCTGTTGTTCATTGTTCTCTTCTTAGTACCTGTGTTATGATTACGCATTAACACATTGTATTCAAGTCATGTTTCTCATAGTGTTTGTATTTTTACATCTCGGCTATATCCTATATAGGCTGAAAAGATCCTCATTCGTTTTTCAGGACCTTCTGGTGGGCATTGGTGTAGGCAAGTTAACATCATTAGATGTGTTACAATAGTTCAATTTCCTTCTCCATACGGGTCTTACCAGAACATTTGGCAACCTGAGGTTTGGGTAATTGGTTTGTGAGGGAATGACATTTGGAGAAGACAAGTTGATTGTTGGGTGATTGAGGATGAGGATTTTTTTTATACTAGGACGATGATGTGATTATGTTCGGATGGATATTTTTAGGAAAATGAATCCAAGGTATGTTGGTGGTATTGGGTAATTTATAGCTGGGTCTATATGACAAGAGGTCAAAAGCGAAAGAAACAGTAGTATTCATGCATCAGGTGGCCGGTTCCCTTTACATACATAGGTCGGCCATTAAATTTTAAGGGGGAACGCCCCTTTGACGTAAGGGGGCGCTCATGAGTGGCTAATAATTTTCTAGGTTTTTGTTTTCTTTCAGGAAATGGTAAAAAAGTGGACTGTTTTGTGGTCATTTTGCAGCAAGTCCTAATTTTTATGGCAACCTAGATTATAACATTTAGCAAGAAAGCAAGCATATAAAGTCCTAAGCATTTATCAAGCAAGAATGTGTAAACAAGCATGCAAGAAGGTAAAATAAAAATCTTCAATATAAAGCATATTAAGCAAATAGTTTTAATACTCCTAATAGTTGTAATGCTCCTAAGATTTCTTAAAAAAGAGAAGTATGTCGTAAACATATTTAAATGAGGAATTGTGTTTTATTTATTAACCCTAGTGTGTGCCTATATGCGACAAAGGTGGAGTAACGATTATTGGACTCTACGAGATAAGAAATCCTAAGATATAATCCAAGTGCTCACTTGATTTAATTTTTGCTTCAATCAAGAGTGTCGAAAAATTTATATTAGATTAAATTTAATATTTTGGACAACCAAGTGTGAGTTCCATTTTGAATGATTGAAATATAGTTTTTAGCATTTATCAAAATGTATAAATACAGATTTTTCAAGTAGATCCTAGTTGTGAGAGGATTTTGGGATTATAGATTGGGACTTAGATATATAATAATTAAGTAGAGAAATCTTAAACCTTGGACAAAACGTGGTTACGTAATTGTATAAAGATTAATTTTTTAAATTCCCAATCTTTGATTTTGTGCAAAATAAATTCTAGACTCTGATTTAGAAATAAATAAGCTTTTTTTCTTCCATGTTAGATGGTTGGTCCCTTTAATTACATGGTCGACCCCTTTAATTTTAAGGGGGCCGCCCGTTAAGAATTAAGGGGGCCGCCCATCTAACGAATAAATTTTCCTAATTTTTTGATTTTGGCATTTTAGTTTTGATTGTAGTTCATTGTTCTTGTTTACTTTTAAGTACCTTATCAATCATTTATAGTAATGAGACTACTTAATAAGTATTTAATCAATTTGTTCCATCATTCCTAGACCTAGACGTAAGTAATTGAAGGGCTCACGTTTAAGGGGTTTAGTTAGAATATCGGCAATGTTATCTTTCGATGAAACCTTTTCTATGGAAATATTTCCTTTTTGAACATTGTCACGAAGGAAATGGTGACGAATCTCAATGTGTTTTGTACGAGAGTGTTGTACGGGATTTTTACTTAAGTCTATAGCCCCTTTGTTATCACACATTATAGGAATGTCATCTAACCTAATGCCATAATCTACGAGAGCTTGTTTCATCCATAGTGCTTGTTGACATGCCTTTCCGGTGCTTACATATTCGGCTTTTCAGTTAGTGGTAATAGCATGACGGTTTGCTTCTTCTCGAAAACAAGATGTTAATCAACATTCTCATAAAGTGCAAATCAGCTATGCTTTTTCGGTCCACATAATCTCCCGCATGATCAGAGTCCGCATATACTATGGTTTCTATGCCGGACCCCTTAGGATACCATAATCCTAAGTGTGTAGTGCCTTTAACGTATCGGAAGATACGTTTAACCGCTTCAAGGTGAGAGGTTTTGGGATCCTCTTGAAAGCGTGCACAAAGGTAAACACTAAACATGATATCGAGCTATTGCGTTATGTATATAAACTTCCTATCATACTCTATATTTGTATTATCTACGGGACTTCACTTCTTCGTCTTTCATGAGTTTCGTTTTCGTAGACATAGGAGTTTTCATTGGCTTAGAGTCTTTTAATCCAAATTTCTTAAGCATTTCTTTTATATATTATGATTGATTAAAGAATATACCATCTTCTAATTATTTTTATTTGTAGACCTAAGAAAAAACTTAGTTCCCCCATCATACTCATTTCAAACTCATCGTGCATGATCTTGGCAAAATCATCACACATCTCTTGACAAGTTGATTCGAATATGTGTCCATGACATATATTTGGTCAATGTTGAGATTGGGGTCTTTCTTTTAGTAAGAGTGTGTTATCTACCATTCATATGGTGTCTATAATGTTTATAGAATAGGCTTTTCAATATATCGTACCAAGCTTTAGGAGTGGTTTAGTCGTTAAAGCGGCTTTCTTAAGTCGATAATATCTTGATTGGTTTTGCGAGTCAATGATTCCGGAGGTTGTGCCACATAAACTCCTATTGATAAAAAACAGTTAAGGAACGCACTCTTTAATCATTTGAAATAATTTGAAGTCTAGTGCGCATGCATAAGCTAATAATATTCTTGTGGATTCTAATCTAGCTATGGGTGCATAAGTTTTGTCATAATCAATTCCTTCTTGTTGATTATAACCTTGGGCAACTAGCCTAGCTTTATTTCTAGTTACAATACCATTTTCGTCGATCTTATTTCTATATACCCATTTGGTTCCAATAATGGTCATATCCATTGGATTAGGGACTAAATCCCAAACATTATTTGGTATCAATTGGTGTTCTTCTTGCATGGCCATTACCCAACTTTCATCTTTCAAAGCTTCATTTACATTTTTAGGTTCTATTGTTGAAAGAAAACAAAAGAAATTACTTTTGTCTTGAGCTTGTGATCTAAGAGTTCTTTGATTTAGGTTACCAATGACATTATCTAGGGGATGACTTTTAGATTCTTTGATGTTTATGATTTCATTGTTTTCTAATGATTTATCTTCAAGATCATTGCCTAAGGGTTTTGTTTTATTAACCTCAATAGCTTCTTCTTCGACTAAATCATCATCCTCTAATGGTGATGTTTTAGGCGGGGGAGGAGTTTCATCGAATGTCACATTTAAGGATTCTTCGACTTTCATTGTTTGTTTGTTAAGAATTATATAAGCTTTACTATTTTGCGAATATCCTAGGAAAACACCTTCGTACGACTTTGGGTCAAACTTGGTGAGGTAATCTTTTGTATTAAGAATGAAGCATTTGCTTCCAAATACTTTGAAGTAATTAAGGTTTGGTTTTCTACCTCATATGTCTAATGGTAATCCTATTGATTATATAGGTTGATGTATCGACCGCGTTACACCAAAATTTTTGTGGAATGGATTGTTCATTTAACATAGTTCTACTCATTTCTTGTAGAGTGTGATTCTTCCTTTCTACTACCCCATTTGATTGTGGAGTACGAGGAGCGGAAAAATTGTGAGAAATCCCATTTAAGTCACAATAATTTCCGAATTGTACTTCATTATCAAATTCCCGACCATGATCCGTTCTAATTGATACTATGGAACATCCTAATTTATTTTGAATCATTTTACTAAATATTTTGAATTCTTTGAAAGCTTCGGTTTTATTTCCTAAAAATCTAGTCCATGTATATCGAGAATAGTCATCTACAATTACTAAGGTATATCGATTTCCCCCATAGCTTCGTATGGCGGACGGTCCAAATAAGTCCATGTGTAATAATTCTAAGCATCTAGTCGTTGATACCATATTTTTGGCTTTGTGACTAGCATGAGCTTGCTTTCTAATTTTGCAGGCATCACAAAAATGTCAGTCAAATTTAAGCTTAGGTAGATTTCTAACCAATTCCTTAGATGCTAGAGATTAAATTAATTGCATGTTTGCGTGACCTAATCTCCTATGCCTAAGGTAGAGTTTCATCTAAGGTTGTAGACATTATTTTTTCTTCCGGTTTATTTCCTTGTTTAATACATATCACAACCAGTTTTTTGCTTCTTCTTATACTATGACGTTTTGTCTTTAATTATTTCGGATTGTGTTCGGTAAATATATTCTTTGCATTTTTACCAATTATTTTTTGTCATCTAAAAGCAAGTTGTATTATTTTTAGATTATCTACGTGTTCAACATTTTCAATAATTATGGAGTCATGAGAAATCGTATATTTTCCTATGATGTTACCACGCAAATTACTTCCAAAGATAACATTACCTCCGTTGTATGCTTGGTATGTAGATAATAGCCTCTGGTTCCCCGTTATGTGTTTTGAGCATCCGCTATCTTTAATCCATTTATTGGGCTCCAAATTAATTCCTAAGCATATCTTGTTAGACGCTTGAGCTACAAGACAAGTTTCGTCTTTATTCTTTTCTTCTTCGTCTTCGCCACCATCACTCCACGCTCCTCCAATGAAATCTATTTGATTATTGTTTCTTGACGACTTTAGACATTCTTCGATAAGATGGTTTGAATCTCCACACCTAATGCATTTTCTTTCACTTTTACCATTTATTGTCGTCTTACTTCTTGCAATGACTTTCTTTTCATCTCTGTTTTGTCTTACTTTTCTTCCTAGTCTTTTGAAGTATTTCTTGAATTCTTTTACGGCCTTGGCGTTTTCAGTAGTCTTCACTAATGTTAATGATTTTATTATTTTTTTTTTTCTTTGTTTTTTTTTTTTTTTTTTTTTTTTTTTTTTTTGAGTTTTTTTTATTTTTTTTTTTATTAACTTTCCGGAGGTAAGCTATCATTCATCAATAAATTCCATTTTAGCCATCCAATGCATGAGATCTACGTTGTTCTCTTTCTGTCTTTGACTATTTCGATTCTTTCTTTATTATTACTTCTATAAATTTCATGTTTCAATAAGTTAGTCAGTGATATTGATGTCAAATCTTTCGATCTTCAATTGTAGTAAACTGTGCGCGCATTTTAGGATGAAGTTGTCTTAAGAAAATTTTTTACATTGTTCTTGCTAGAAAAATACTTATCAAGTGCTTTTTAGGTCTTGTAATATTAGTGTTAATCTTAACTAAAGCCTTTATCTATCGATTCTTCTTCCGGAATCGTAAATTGTTCATATTGTTGAACAAGAAGATCTATTTTGTTATCTTTGACTTGACTATTACCTTGGTGAGTGATTAACAAAGTATCCCAAATTTCTTTTGCGGTTTTACACATAAAAATTCTTTCGTATTCTTTACGTGGAAAAGCATTATAAATTACCATTTTAGCCTTATTATTTTTAGCAAGTTTCTTTTTAAGATCATCATTTTGTTTATCAAAATGTACAATTTCATCCTTTTTAGTTTCGGGATTATTCTGAATAGGAGGAAAATCACCATAGGTAATAACATGCCAAAGATCTAGATATTTTGATTTCACATAAGTTTTGAATCTATTTTTCCAATAAATAAATCCATCACTTTCAAATAGTGGTGGTCTTTGCATAGATTGTCCTTCTAAATATTTTTCCGATTCCATAGATCAATTCAAGTTTTAAATACAATTTATTTTAAAAATCTTGTTTGACCTAGCTCTGATACTAATTGTGGAAAACTAAAAGGGGGGTTGAATAGTTTTACCGCTTTTTAAATTAATGTATAGTTTGTTTATAAAAACTTATATTCAACTTAATGTGAATTCACAATGTGCACAATATGAATAATTTAACTAAACAAATAAGTAATAACAATATACGCAATAAATATACAAGACAAGAGATAAGAGATAGAAAGATCAAACCACAACACAAGGATTTATAGTGGTTCGGTAACGAACAACCTTTCGCCTACTTCCACTCCCCGAGCACCAAACTCGAGAGTTTTCTTCACTATGTCAACAATCTCCCTTTAGGCGAAGAAAACCGTACACAACTAAGCTTACACTAATTTCTGACACTAAGCCAAATGTCGAGTTCTAATTCTAGCTAGAACCAATCTATCACAACTAACCACACTACTTCACAACAATTCACAACTTCTCTTCACCACACCACTTTTTCTTCACTTCACAACTTCTCTACACTTCACAACTATTCTATACACAACTTCACTTCACAACTTCTCTTCAACTAAACACTACTATTGAGTCTACCAATCTAAATCTCCTTTACATAAGATCACCCCGATTAATTATACTTACATTATCACCACTGTCTTCCTGTTATACACAAACTATGATACCACACCTGTACAATATACAAAAAGATTTTACCGAGATATATATACAATTGCAAACAAGTTGCCAAGGTACACACCACTAAGCTATAATACTTCTTCACTTGATGGTAGAAAGTATTCTTCTATTGCACTTGAGGATCAAAGATTGGATCACTTGGAAACAAAGCTTTATGATTAAATGATCAAAGGAATGAAAAGAGGGTATAAACTGATTTAGAACAGAAAGAAAGTGTGTGCAAAAGGTAAGAAAAATAGTGGGGAATAGTCCAGTATTTATAGGCAAACTGAGGGGAATCTTTGTCTGGCCGGTCCCTTTAATTAGGGTGTCGGCCCCTTATAATTAAGGGGACCGCCCGTGTATTTAAGGGGTCCAGTCTGGCCAGGCCAGGACGCTCCCTTTTTTGTCTTTTCCAGGGGAGGTGTTTTCTGGAATATTTTTAGCCGTTTTTAGGTAGAAAAATTGAATTTAAAATATTTATTTGAATAAAACATTTCTTTTAAATCTAAAAATGTTTTGTAAAAGTTATAAAAATGTTTGTGACATTTTTATAAAAAATGTGAGGTTAAATAAAAATTCCTTTGATCATAAAATGCATTAAGCATTTATTTATTCATACATTTAAGTGATTAAATTTTCGAAATGAAAATTTACTACTAATTACTTGTTTACGAATAATTTTTCATTAATCGTTTTTACATTTTGTGATTATCAAAACGTAGAGAGGTCGAAAAATATTAATAACGTTTTTAGGCATTATTTCTATCAACATAGTAATTACGATTGCGAGAACGTTAAATCATCCAAGAAAGCGAACATGTGTCGGAGCCTTAAGCCGAAAGAAAGGATTAAACATACGGAATTTGAGCTTTGGTTATAACGATAGTTTGAATCTACTGTGAAATTTTGAACGCTCAAGTTAGTGCGAGGAGGACGAAAATTAACAGAAACTGAAAGATTTGTGTGGAATGATTTATGAAGCTATGTCCGTGCTGTCAGGAACATAATTTTGAACGAAGAAGTTGGATACCTTTGTCATGGTAACTTAAGAGAGTTGATTATGCATGAGTCGCATAAGTCAAAATATTCAATCCATCCTGGGTCGGATAAGATATATCATAATCTTAAGTAGTTGTGTCGATGGCCCGACATGGAAGCAGACATCGCCACTGATTGGTGTTAAACTAGACCTCTTTTTATATTATATATTATATATATTTATAATAAGTATAATCTAATATAATCAATGAAACGAGAAGTTAGTATAGTATATTCCCGGGTGTTTATCCCCAACTAGGTTGTGCTAGAAAATCGGTACAGTCGGGAGAGGAGGAAAATTGGGAGTTTGAATTGAGATTAGTGATTTGGGAGTTTAGAAGCTAATTAATCACTAATAAGCAAAAACGATTGAGAAAACCTAAAAATTTTCGATATTAAACTGAAAAACGAGAGAAGGAAATCCAGAATAAGGGGTCAAAAACCTAAAATCTTAAAAAGAACTTACAAAAGAAATATTTACTTCTATTTTGCTATAGGGGACTATAATGAAGATTGAAAAAAACTAGACTGAAACGGAGTTAATTTGAGTTAAATCGAGTCAAAACAAAAATCGGACGAAATAGTTCTTTTAAAAATTGAATTTTTTTGTTAATATGGTACGCTACGAAAGATTTTATATTTTTCCTACGTAAAATATGACTAAAGAAAATTTTCTAAAAAAATTATTTTTTTGATAATTTTTCTATTTTTTATGAATTAAATAAGATTTTTTTTAAAAAATATTAAAAATACTAAATGTTGATAAAAATTCTAAAAAAAATATGGAAAAATACTTAAGTTAAAACAAATTAATGAAATATAAAAAAACTAGAAATTAGAGCTTATAAATAAGCTCAGAATAAGCCGAAAATCAGCTTAAGGGCTAAAAGGGTAAATAGGTTACTTTTATTAATTGTGCAAATTTAAGTATTGAAAGGACCCATGGGCAACGGTAAGAGTGTGTGGATTGTGAACGGCGGGGTGAGGGGTTCGAGTCCACTCACACGCTTTTTTTTATGCCTAAACAGTACCACCCTTTTTATTTTTTTTATTTTACAAACTGAATAAGCACATTAAGGTGAGCATTTTTCAAAACTACAACTATATGTGAAAAGCTAAAAATAAGCCAGAAAAAGCACTTATGTTCAGACAGAATGCTAAATGGGCTTAAGGACTAGAATGGCTTACTTTGTTTTTGGGAATTAACAAAAATAAGCAAAAGTGAAGGAATAATAAGCACACACAGTTACAAAAGCACACTTAATAAGCAGAGGAAAACAAAAATCAACAAATAAGAACTACAAAATAAGCCAGAAAAGAACTAAAAAAATGACAGAATGCTAGTATGAGCTTAAAGGCACAAGTGCATGATTCTTTTTTATTTTTGACACAAGTTAAGCACAGGACAGTTAAAAATAAGCAAATATAGACACAAAGGCAAACTAAATAAGCAACTATGAATTGAAATCAACAACTAAAAAGCTCCTAATAAGCTGGAAAAAGAAATTAAGCTATTGTCTATACTAGAATGCAAAAACAGAAAATAGTCAAAAGGCCTATTATGTGCTTAAAAATAAGCAACCTAAAGTACTTCCTAAGGTCTGAAACTTATACTGCTTATAAATGAGCTTATTGGCTTTTTATAAAAGCCAAAAGCTTGAACAGACACTCACAAATAAGCCAGAAAACTTGGCTTGAAATCTGGCTTCTAGCACCAGGGGAGCTTAACAGTTTTAAAAGGGACAAAAAGGTAGTTTAAAATAAGCTTTAAAATAAGCTCAAAACTCAAAAATAAGTTAAAACAGATGGACATAAGCTACAAAAGGACTTGTGAACAAAAATTTGGAAACTAAAAACATATTTTAGCTGCTGATAAATGGGATTAAAATAAAAAGATTGGGACTGTGGAAGTTTACTTATTAAATGACCTTGACAAAATCATTGACAGTTTTAAAAAGACACTTATGTAAACTCATAAAAAAACAGATTCTAAAACCTCAACACTTTAAAAAACAGATTAAATCAATAAAAAGGCTTGCAATGTGACCCAATGACCCATATGGTTTTTAACCATAATGACCCGTTTTACCTCTTTTGCCAAACACCCCTTTAGCCTTTGAAAGTTCAATTTTAAAGTTGTTTTAAGGAGATTTAAGCTTAGCTTTTTAATAAATATGACAAATAGTCAACTAGTGATAAAAAATAAGCAAGTAGCAAGCAAAAATAAGCACTCAAATAGTACAATAAGCAAGATGATAACAAGCACTATAAAAGAGAAATTTGGCAGATTCATCAACAAAGGCATTTAAAAATTAATCACACACAGCTTTAAGGCAGATAAATAAGCATAAGAAACATGTAAGGAATCAAAATAAGCAGAAATAAGCACTAAATTAAGCTATGCTACAGTAACTAAAAGCAAAAATTTAAAAAGAAATGTACCTTGACTCCTTGCTCAAAACAGGAGTTTATAAACCTAAATAAGCTCTAGTCCTACCCTTAGCTTATAAATAAGCTAAACTACAAACCCAATGAGCCTTCCTTGACTGCTCATTCATCCATAAGCTTATAATTCAGCACCTCTTTTTTTTCTTTTTGGTTTTTTTTAAAAAAATTTTTGTATTTAAATTTGAACAGATTATAAGATTGCTTAGTTGAGAGCTTATATGAGCTTTAAAAGAAACTTAAGATAACTTAAGAACTTGGAACAAAAATTAAAACATAAAACTGAATTTTCATTAATCTTAAAAATTAAAAGTACATAAAGTTAACTTAAGTTAAAAAACTAAAACTGAATTCTAAAAAAACTACTCTTTGCCTCAAGGGCTTACAAGGACTATTTATAGAGAAAAACGAGCTAGCTCTTCTTGGTCTTTGTCTTCTCCTTTTGTGCTAGTTTGCTGAGTGAAATGAAGCATTGTGTTTCTTGTGTGTGTATAAACATAAGCCCAATCTGAACCCTCAATCTTGAGTATTGCCCACTCAAAGAAATGTCAACCATTGATCGAATTTGGTACTTAGGATCGCCAGCGTGGACCTTGGTCATGTGGGGGAGGTGGGGTTTATGATTGTGAAGGGTTTGGAGTGTTGTGGTGAGGTCAACGAAGTATGAAAGGGACAGATTGTGGGGTTTGTGATTTTGGCGGGAAAATTAGGAGGAAGATATACAGTATACGCATTTGAGTTTATAAGGGTGAGTTTTGGCTTGTCCAAGATTGGTCCCTCAAATGTTATAAGGGTTTTGCAAATTAAGTCCTTATAGTGTAACAATTTTGGGAAAGTGGCAGAAACAACCCTTCAACATATATGTATCTCTTGCAAAATCAGTCCTTTGGTGTACAACTTTAAAGGATTGGCAGGTTCAGTCCCTCATATGTATAAAAATTATTCCCACCATTTTTCTTATGAAATAATTTTGGGACTTGGGCAGAATTAGTCCCTGGAGTTTACATTGGGCTTTTTGATAGGTTATGGGCCTATTTCTTTGAGATGGGCTTTTTAAATTCGGATTGGGCTTCAAAGTCTTCAATAAATATACTAATGGGCTTTCTCGGCCCATTAAATGGGTTCGGGTTTGACCCATTGAGTATTCTTCTACGTCGGCTTCGGTTTTGAATGTTGACTTTTTCCGGGTTGACTTTGACTTTGACTTTGGCTTTTCCATGCTTTTCCATTCCGTGCTTGGTTTTGCCCGTTTTTGCTTTATTTTTCGTCCTTTTGTCGGATATCCGTTTCCTACACAAAATAAGTGAAAACAAACAAATACAATGTATGTTTGGTACGTTTTTGGTCATTTAAGTCCGGTTTTAATGGTGAAAGGTATGTGTAATTAAACGCATACCAGCCACCTGTATCAGCAAGTGCTTGACGTGTTTAAGGATGAGGGACGATTATCAGAAGTCATTTGGTTTAATGGTACAACCAGAAATACCCCATTGGAAATGGGAAAATATAGTCATAGATTTCATCACAAGCCTGCCAAATTCAACAAGCTGTTACTACACGATTTGGGTAATCGTGATCATCAAAAGAATTATGCTGACGTAAGACGCAAACCCTTAGAATTTCAAGTTGTAGGTATCTCTGTGGAAAGGAGTGATACGTTTCGGCAAATGCCAAAAGTTGAACCCTCGTTATATTGGACCTTTCAAGGTACTTGCTAAGGTAGGAACAGTTACTTACAGTCTTGAACTCCCCGATTAATTAAGCCGTGTTCATAGAACTTTTTACGTTTTCAATTTGAAGAAGTGTTACGCCGACAAACCGCTTGCTATTCCATTAGACGAAATTCATATTGACGACAAGCTTAACTTTATTAAGGAACCGGTCGAGATCATGGACCGTGAAGTGAAGCGTTTGAAGCAGAGCCATATCCCGATTGTCAAGGTGCGTTGGAATACAAGGCGAGGCTCTGAATTCACTTGGGAACGCGAAGACCGCTAAATCTAAATCTACATCTGATGCCACGTTTTAAGATTTGAGGACAAACCTTTTCTAACGGGGAAGGGATGTCACATCCCGTAAATTTCAGGTCAATATTTTAAACTATTCCGATCATTATTTTGACTTTTATACGTTTCGTTTGAATTTGACGTAAAACCAGGAAGTTATCCCGCGTAAATTATATGAAAACGTCCATCGATGCAGTTTGCTTCGGGACTTTGGATTAGTCAACGTGTTATATGCATTATTTTATCATTTCAAAGTGTTACGTAGTTTACGTACACTTTCGGTTACGATTTTTACGTTTTCGCGTACAATTTACGTTTTTCGCGTTTT
Source organism: Tanacetum coccineum (assembly GCA_026074375.1). Taxonomy (NCBI): domain Eukaryota; kingdom Viridiplantae; phylum Streptophyta; class Magnoliopsida; order Asterales; family Asteraceae; genus Tanacetum; species Tanacetum coccineum. Next base: position 102,552 of record BQNB010002987.1, read on the forward strand.
TAATCAAACGGAACCCCGGAAACCCATCATCTTTTCATGAAAACCATAGTTATCGTATATATCGGGTTTAGAAGTCCAAAATTTCATGGATAAACCTCCCCCTCTACTCAATTCACACGCACACACACACACACACATCTAATTAAAAGAGGAGGAATCTTTCACCTTTAATTTAAATTTTAACACACACATGCAAGATAGTGACACTCTTGTCCTTAACATCCCATGCACCAACATTTACTTACACTCTCTTGCAAATGCTAGGAATCTTGGACCATAACTCCACTAACCATTCAAATTATGCTCTTCTTTTATTTCCAAATGGCTAGAAAAGAGACTTTGGTTTCCCCCCTTCTCTTGATGTCATTTGAACCAAGGAGTCCACAAGGGTGGATGGCTCAACTTTTTACCTAGCCATGGTACATGTTAAGCTCTTAAACCCTAAACCTTTTGGCCTATATATACTTCCTTAACTCATTTTAGGTCATTCATTCTCACAAGAAGCACTCACAAAATTTTCTCTCTTCTTTATTGGTCTCTCTTTGCCAATGGTTCACAAACAACCATAACCACTTCTATTGTTTTGATTTCAAGCAAGATTTATTCCTTTCCAATCCTTTTCTACTCACTATATAAGGGTGTTCCAAGGGTTGTTCATTTATTCAGGGGTATTGCCATTGGATTAAAAGTTAGGGTTTTGGTTTATCAAAAGGGTTTTGCAAGATTTGTTTTGGGGTTTAAAGATCTAAGGTTTTCTAATTAGATCTAATGTGTTCATCTTAATTTCTATCTTCTTGTAAGTATTTCAATGTCCTTCTTGTGATTTCTTTATGGTTCTTGAATCTCTATTTAAGAACAAGGCTTATGTGTTTGTGATCTTTTGAAAATAAAATAAATAAATAGTTTTGTTATTATTGGTGAGATGCGTTGAAAAGTGTGTTGCAAAAATAGTAAGGATGGGATTAAGATAGGTTTAGATGTTGTTTTGATGGTGGATTAGTAGTGAATGGTTGATTAGTTTTTTTATTTTTTCAATTTTTTTATTTTTTTTTTTTTGGGATAGTTAGGCACTATTGTGAAGTTTGGGCGTGAATTTTGAGGCGTTTAATAAAAAACATGCTTGATGTCGAATTCTTGTCCCTAGGTTAAAGGGTGTTTAAAAATGTTAGAATCATAGGATTATGATATTTAATGACTCTCCGGTCATTTCAATATAAAATACGCTAAAAACGGACTTATAACGACCAAGATACGCCCATTGGAAGATTGAAACATTTTTCGGCAAAATAAGCTAAAAAGGTTGATGTTTGGAAATTAAATTGGGTTTTCGGACATTTTCAGACATATTTGAACTTTTGAAATGTTGGCAAATCATATAGAAACATTAGTTAACTAGTAGAAAAATCTAGAAAACGTCTATGAACGTATTTATGTGATGTCGAGATTTTATTATACGTAAGTTTTCTTAAAATGGTAAACATTTAGGTTATTATAGCGAGGACGGGACTTAGATAATTAGGCGTTTAGGTTTAGATAGTGCGTTTTGGAAATATGGAAACTTAACAAATATAGGGGACGGTATTAACGTCCGAAAATACTAAACTTTCCTAAAATAGAAACTTTCTAAAAAGGGTAACTTTCGGATAAACGTTGTCTTATGTAACTTTATATATTTTCATTGATCATGTTTTGTCTATGTAAACTAAATCAAAGCCAGGTGATAAGTTGTTTCGTTCTTGGTTACGTATATTTCTAATTTTCTATGACGCGTCATCCCTTTAGGTCGCGGTAGATTGTGTATCATCTTCGTTCTTGAATACGTTGTTCACCTTGCTAAGGGAGTTCATATCCCCACATTTTACTTGTTTTATATTTACCTTATAACTTTTGGGGTGAGAACATGCTCACTTACAAACTTGTTTACTCTAGTGATTTCAAACTTATATATTTGTCGTATGCATACTCGGTTTTAAAGATTGGATATCACACTTTGTTTTACTTATGGATGCAATTACTTAAAGCCTTTCTTTTGAAATACGTTGGTTACTTTTACTTTGGACACAAGTACTTTACGTGAGAATTTCCCTGTTTATGTGTTGCTTAAGTTAAGCGTACAGACCACACTTTTGCCCATCTTGTCATGAATCGTTAATTTCTTAACCGACTGATTGGTTAAGTTAGCGCGAGTGTTATAAATAGATCTATTGGGACTAATTATCCCTATCCGGGTAAGTAGCACTTACTATCCACGGGGCACCCGAATAAACGGATATATACCATGTCGGACTTCGTTAGGTGATCTTGGTCAGATACCTGTAGGGCAGAAATTTCAATTGGCATATTATATGCAACGTGAATTGAGCTTCGGTGTCATGAGCTTAGTGCAACGTAAATACCTTTTATGTGAAGTTGTATATGTTATAACTGTCACATACGTTTTATAACTTGTGGTCCACACTGCTTTCGTTAAACGTTTCAAATTGCTAAATACTTTTCATAATACTGTGAGTGAAGCAGTATTCACTAAACGTTTTTTATTCTCGCAAATGCTTTACTTAAACCTATGAATTCACCAACTTTATGTTGACGTTTTAAGCATGTTTTTCAGGTGCTTAGCTTTGGACTTCTCTGATGTGCTATGTGGAGATTCGTGCAATATGATATTGTCTTTTCATGACTTTATTATCATTCTTACTCGTTGTCTTTTGATAATCTTATTATGCTCCGACTACCTTTAAAAGTGTTTTCAAATCTTGTAAGACTTATCCATTTTTAATAAATACAACGAGTTATGATTTTCAAAACGTTCATTAGTGGTCGTTCCCTTAATCTTGAGTGATGTATATTATGACGTCACGCCCTCGGACACTCATTCCGTCCAGGCCCCGTTTGGGGGTGTGACAAAACAATCTAAGGAGTAGTACATGATTAAGTAAATACATCTTTTTTCTTTATGTTATCTTATGTTGTTTTGTTTATATTTAGTTTTACTTAGGTTAAACAAATACAAACCTCTTAAACCATGAAGTTAACTGCTTTCATAATTAATAAAAAATTCAAATAGAATCTTCTCTCAACCCCTGTTTAGTATCTTTTGTTAGATCGTGGTCGTGCCTTCCCAACCTATTCACCTAGAGAACGATAACAACCCCCGAGTCTTGCCTATACTACACTGCAACGATTAGGTACACTGCCTAGGGAGTTGTAAAACTTCTTGTTGAAGCCTTTACAAGGCCCGAACACCAATGGCACGGACGAGGACATTGTCAAAAGCCCAAAGAAGCCAACTCCCACAGTAATTGTCAAAAGCCCTGTTCCAATCAAGGGTTGTGTGCTTGGGTTAGCAAATGTTAAAACATGAGATTCTATTGTGAAAAAAATTGGAGTGAGAAAACCTGGAAGTTGTGCAAACAAGGCAAAGGGGAAAAGAAAGCTTTCAGGTGTTGTTGTTGTTAGAACAATATGTATGTTATAACAATATTCTGGTAACCTTATTATATTTTTTGGGTAATCTGACATGTATTAGATATCAGATGTGTTTGTGTTTTGTTTAGGAATTAAAACTTATGCTAATTTAGGATTGAAATATGTATGTTAAGTAATGAAATTTCTGATTTAGATGTATTTGTGTTTTATTTTCAAGATATTTCTATGTTTAAATGTGTTTGTGAGAAATGGTATAGTTGTAGGAGAAATTGTTTAAAAGTAGCAGTAATTTCTAGAGAAAATTAATATAAAAGTATGTCTTTTTTGCTGACGTGGAACTCTAACATGTAATATTACCTATTTTAACAAGTCGTAACAAGTTTTATGGGTGATAATGGTATTTTAGTAAGTTTGTTACCTAACTACGAAATTTTTGATAAGTTTATAAGCTATTTATAGACTTAACCCTAAAAATGATAATAAATATACTAGATAAATAATATAAAGGATAAAGATTATTGGGAAAAGATCATGACCAAGCTTGGCGCAAGGTGGCGCATGACAATTCTAGACGGTCTTGTGCAACGTGATGTGTGGTTCGCTACACACTGGAGAGCGGTACGTGGCATACTGGGTCCACATGCTAGTAGTTCTGCTTTAAGTTAGAGGGAGTAGCCTGAGACCAAATTTGGGAATCCGTTCGTTCCTTGGACATAACGACATCATCCAACTGCATTTTTGTGTTTCCATTTAGTCGGTTGTAGTAGGTGTTTCCCCATCGATTCTTCGTGACACGGGTTGACCCTTTGTCGTATATAGATAGTTGATGGACACCCTGCACGGTAGAAATTATTGGTGATAAAGATTAAAGATTAACGAATAATGAATAAAATTATTATGAATGGTCTTTAAGGATTATGATCCAGTTTGTATGAACCTCATAGTGTGCATCATTCGATTTATATGGTTGTTTGATTATAAATAGCGTAATTACGCTATTTATATCATTACATACCTTTAAATCGAATGATGCACACTATGGAGGTTATACAAACTGGGATCATTAGACCATTATAATAATTTTATTCAATTATTTCGTTAATCTTTAATCTTTATCACCAATAATTTCTACCGTGCAGGGTGTCCATCAACTATCTATATACGACAAAGGGTCAACCCGTGTCACGAAGAATCGATGGGGAAACACCTACTACAACCGACTAAATGGAAACACAAAAATGCAGTTGGATGATGTCGTTTGTCAAGAAACGTACGGATGCCCACCAAATTTGGTCTCAGGGCTACGCCCTCTAACTTAAAGACGAATACTTGGCATGTGGACCCAGTATGCCAGTACAGCTCTCCGTGGTAGCGAACCACACTCACGTTGCACAAGACCGTTCTAGAATGTCATGCGCCACCTTGCGCCTAAGCTTGGTCATGTTCATTTCCCAATAATCTTTATCCTTTTTTTGCTTTATCTTGTTATTTATTATTCATTTTTGGGCTTAAGTCTTATATTGCTTATTAATTATCAAATTTTCGTTTAGTTAGGTACTAACTTACTAAATACCATTATCAACCATTAAACTTGTTACCACTTGTAGAAATAGGTAATAATATTACCTGTTGAGTTCCACGTCAGCAAAAAAGACATACTTTTATATTCAAATTTTCTCAAGATATTACTGCTACTTTTAAACCATTTATCCCACAATTATACCATTTCTCACAAACACATCTAAACATAGAAATATCTTGAAAACAAAACACGAATACATCTAAATTAGAAATTTCATTACTTAACATACATATTTCAATCCTAAATTAGCATAAGTTTTGATTCCTAAACAAAACACAAACACAACTAATAGCTAATACATGTCAGACTACCCAAAAAATACCATAAGGTTACCAGAATATTGTTATAACATACATATTGTTTTAACAACAACAAAATGATGATCAACTTCCACCTGAAAGCTTTCTTTTCCCCTTTGCCTTGTCTGCACAACTTTCAGGTTTTCTCACTCCAAATTTTTTCACAATAGAATCCCATGTTTTAACATTTGCTAGCCCAAGCACACAACCCTTGATTGGAACATGGCTTTTGACAATTACTGTGGGAGTTAGCTTCTTTGGGCTTTTGACAATGTCCTCGTCCGTTTGCCTTTGGATGTGGGCCTTGTTAAAACGGCTCAAACAAGAAGTTTTACAACTCCAAGGCTGCTGTACTATTCGTTGCAGTGTTGTAATAGGTAGACTAGGGGGTGTTGTTATCGTTCTCTTGTGTGGAATAGGTTGGGAAGGCACGACCACGATCTAACAAAGGTCTACGGGGTTGAGAGAAGATTCTTTTTGTATTTTTATGTTTTTATGAAAGCAGGTAAATATCATGGTTTAAGAGGTTGGTTTGTTTAACTAATTAAAACTAAATATAATCTAAACTACTTATGATAACTTTATGATAAAAAGATGTATTTACTTAATCATGTACTACTCCTTAGATTGTTTTGTCACACCCCCAAACGGGGCCTGGACGGAATACGTGTCCGAGGGCGTGACGTCATAATATACATCACTCAAGATCAAGGGAACGAACATATTGAACAGTTTTGAAAATCATAACTTCGTTGTATTTATTAAAATTGGATAATCTTAATAAGATTTGAAAAAAATTTTAAAGTTGCGGAAGCATAATTAAGTTTCAAAAGACATACGAGTAGGAATGATAATAAAAGGTCTTGAAAGATAATATCAATCTTGCACGTTGACTCCTAATAGCACATCAGAGAAGTCCAAAGCTAAAGCACCTGAAAAAACATGCTTAAAAACGTCAACATAAAACGTTAATGAATTTTCTTAGGTTTAAGTAAAGGCATTTGCGAGAATAAAAAAACGTTTTAGTGAGTACTGCTTCATCAATTATTATGAAAGGAATTTAGAATTTGAATCGTTCAACGTATGCTATGTGGACCACAAGTTATCAAAACGTACGTGACCAGTTATAACAGATACAAATGCTCATAAAAGGTATTTACGTTGCACTAAGATCATGACACCGAAGCTCAATTCACGTTGCATATAATATGCCAATTGAAATTTATGCCCTACAGGTATCTGACCAAGATCACCTAATGAAGTCCAACATGGTATATATCCATTTATTCGGGTGCCCCGTAGATAGTAACTGCTACTTACCCGGACAGAGATAATTAGTCCCAATAGATCTATTTATAACACTCACGACATAACTTAACAATCAGTTCGATTATGAAATTAAAAAAGTTCATGACAAGGATGGGCAAATATTGTGTGGGTCTGTACGCTTAACTTAGGCAAAAACACGGGTAAACAGGGAAATTCTCACGGTAAAGTACTGTGTCCAAAGTAAAAGTAATCAACGTATTTCAAAAGAAAAGCTTTAAGTAATTACATCCATAAGTTATAACACAAGTGTAGTTAATAAATCATGTAACCGATTTTGCAATAAACGAACTTTATATTAAGTTTGTTTTCACTAGAGTAAACAAGTTTGTAAACGAGCATGTTCTCACCCCAAAAGTTATAAGGTAAATATAAAACAAGTAAAATGTGGGGATATGAACTCCCTTAGCAAGGTGAACATACGGTAATCACGTAAACGAAAGATGATACACAATCCTAGCCGCGACCTAAAGGGATGACGCGTCTTAAGAAAAGTAGAATATACGGAACCAAGAACGAAACACTTATCAACGGTGTTTGTGATTTAGTTTACTTAACAAAACATGATCAATTGAAAGTATAAAGTTTTATTAAGTCCCAACGTTTATCCGAAAGTTACCCTTTTTAGAAAGTTTCTGTTTTAGGAAAGTTTAGTATTTCCGGACGTTAATACCGTCCCCTATATTTGTTAACTTTCCATATTTCCAAAACGTACTATCTAAACCTAAACGCCTAATTTCTATGTCCAACTCGCAAATATATACTAAATGTTACCATTTTTAGAAATCTTACGTTTTAATAAATCTCGACATCACATAAATACGTTCATGACGTTTCTAATGTTTCTACTTAGTTTACTAATGTTTCTATATGATTCGTCAACATTTCAAAAGCTCAAATATGTCTGAAAGTGTCCGAGAACCTCAATTTAATTTCCAAACATCAACCTTTTTAGCTTATTTTGCCGAAAAATGTTTCAATCTTCCAATGGGCGTATCTTGGTCGTTATAAGTCCATTTTTAGCGTATTTTATATTGAAATGACCGGGGAGTCATTAAATATCATAATCCTATGATTCTAACATCTTAAAACATTTTTAAACACCCTTTAACTAAGGGACAAAATTCGGACAACAAGCATGTTTTTATTAAAACGCCTTCAAAATTCATCCAAACTTCATAATAGAGCCTAGTCTAGTCCTAATCTCCATTCACTACTAATCCACCATCAAAACCACATCTAAACCTATCTTAATCCCATCCTTACTATTTTTGAAACACACTTTTCAACGCATCTCACCAATAATAACAAAAGATTTATTTTCTTTTATTTTCAAAGATCACAAACACATAATTAGCCTTGTTTTTTAATAGAGATTCTATAGAACCAATAAAGAAATCACAAGATCGGACATTGAAATACTTACAAGAAGATAGAAATTAAGATGAACACATTAGATCTAATTAGAAAACCTTAGATCTTTAAACCCCAAAACAAATCTTGCAAAACCCTTTTGATAAACCAAAACACTAACTTTTAATCCTTGCAATAACCCTTGAAATCAATGATCAAACCCTTGGAACACCCTTATATATGGATATAAATGAGATTGGAATGGATAAATCTTTCTTGAAATCAAAACTATGGAAGTGTTTATGTGTGTGTTGTGAACCGTAGGCAAGGGAGAGACAAGAGAGAAGAGAGAAACTTTATAAGGCTTCTTGTGAGAATGAATGACCTAAAATGAGTTAAGGAAGTATATATAGGCCAAAAGGTTTAGGGTTTAAGAGCTTAACATGTACCATGGCTAGGTAAAAAGTTGAGCCATCCACCCTTGTGGACTCCTTGGTTCGAACGACATCAAAAGGAGGGGGGAAACCAAAGTCTCTTTTCTAGCCATTTGGAAATAAAAGAAAAGCATAATTTGAATGGTTAGTGGAGTTGTGGTCCAAGATTCCTAGAATTTGCAAGAGAGTGTAAGTAAATGTTGGTGCATGCGAGGTTAAATACAAGAGTGTCACTGTCTTGCATGTGCGTGTTAAAATTTAAATTATAGGTGAAAGATTCCTCCTCATTTAATTAGATGTGTGTGTGTGTGTGTGCCTGTGAATTGAGTAGAGGGGGAGGTTTAACCACGAAATTTTGGACTTATAAACCTGAGATATACGATTACTAGGGTTTTCATGAAAAGATGACGGGTTTTCGGGGTTCCGTTTGATCAAAAACGCGAAATACGTAATTTGTACGCGAAAAAGTAAAAAACGTAACCAGAAGTGTACGTAAACTACGTAACACTATGAAATGATAAAATAATGCATATAACACGTTGACTAATCTAAGTCCGAAGCCAGAACGCGTCCGATGACGTTTTTCAGAATTTACGCGGGATAACTTCCTAGTTTTACGTCAAATTCAAACGAAACGTATAAAAGTCAAAATAATGATCGGAATAGTTTAAAATATTGACCTGAAATTTATGGGGTGTGACATCCTTTCCCCGTTAGAAAATATTTGTCCTCAAATCTTAAGACGTAGCATCAGACGTAGATTTAGATTTAGCGGTCTTCGCGTTCCCAAGTGAATTCAGAGAATCGCCTTGGTTCCTAAGCACCTTGACAACGGGGATAAGATTGCTTCAACGCTTATTCAGGTCCATGATCTCGACCGGTTCCTTAATAAAGTTAAGCTTGTCGTCAATATGAATTTCGTCTAATGGAATAGCAAGCGGTTTGTCGGCGTAACACTTCTTCAAATGATACGTGTAAAAGTTTCTTATGAAACTGGCTAATTGATTGGGGAGTTCAAGATGTAAGCAATGTTTACATAGCAAGTTACTTGAAAGGTCCAATATAACGAGGGGGTTTAACTTTTCGCATTATGCCGAAACGTATCACTCCTTTCACAGAGTTACCTCAACTTGAAATTCTAGGGTTTGGGGTTTACGTCAAGCATAATTCTTGTTGATGATCACGATTACCAAATCGTTGTGTAACAGGATTGTGAAATTTGGCAGGTGCGATGAAATCTATGTACTATATTTTCAGCCATTTCAATAGGTATTTCTGGTTTGTTGTACCATTTTAAACCAAATGGCTTCTTGATTAATTTTCGTCCCTCATCTTAAACACGTTCAAGCACTTATGTGATACAGGTGGTGGTACTTGCGTTTAATTACACATACCTTTCACCATTAAAACCGGACTTAAATGACCAAAAACGTACCAAAAATACATTATATTTGTATGTTTTCACTTATTTTGTGTAGGAAATGGATATCCGACAAAAGGACGAAAAATAAAGCAAAAACGGGCAAAACCAAGCACGGAATAGAAAAGCATGGAAAAGCCAAAGTCAAAGTCAACCCAGAAAAAGTCAACAGTCAAAACCGAAGCCGACATAGAAGAATACTCAATGGGTCAAACCCGAACCCATTTAATGGGCCGGGAACGCCCATTAGTATATTTATTGAAGACTTTGAAGCCCAATCCAAATTTAAAAAGCCCATCTCAAAGAAATAGGCCAATAACCTATCAAAAAGCCCAATGTAAACTCCATGGACTAATTCTGCCCAAGTCCCAAAATTATTTCATAAGAAAAATGGTGGGAATAATTTTTATACATATGAGGGACTGAACCTGCCAATCCTTTAAAGTTGTACACCAAAGGACTGATTTTGCAAGAGATACATATATGTTGAAGGGTTGTTTCTGCCACTTTCCCAAAATTGTTACACTATAAGGACTTAATTTGCAAAACCCTTATAACATTTGAGGGACCAATCTTGGACAAGCCAAAACTCACCCTTATAAACTCAAATGCGTATACTGTATATCTTCCTCCTAATTTTCCCGCCAAAATCACAACCCCACTATTTTCCCTCTTCTATACTTCGTTGGGACCTCACCACAACATTCCAAACCCTTCACAAAGCATAAACCCCACCTCCCCACATGACCAAGGGTTCCACTCTGGCGGATCACTAAGTACCAATTCGCATCAATGGTTGGGACTTTTCTTTGAGTGGGCAATACTCATGTTGAGGGGTTCTGATTGGGCTTATGATTATACACACTACAAGAAAAACACAATGCTTCATTTTTCACTCAGCATAACTAGAACGAAAGGTTGTTGACAAAAGACCAAGAAGAGTAGCTCGTTTTTCTCTATAAAATGTCATTGTAAGCCCTTGAGGCAAGGAGAGTAGTTTTTTTTAGTATATTCAGTTTTTAGTTTTTTTACTTAAGTTAACTTTATGTACTTTTAATTTTTAAGATTAATGAAAATTCAGTTTTATGTTTTAATTTTTGTTCCAAGTTCTTAAGTTATCTTAAGTTTCTTTTAAAGCTCATATAAGCTCTCAACTAAGCAATCTTATAATCTGTTCAAATTTAAATACAAAAATTTTAAAAAAAAAACCAAAAAGAAAAAAAAGGTGCTGAATTTTAAGTTATGGGATGATGATGAGCAGCTCAAGGATGGCTCATTGGGTTTGTAGTTATGCTTATTTATAAGCTAAGGGTAGGACTAGAGCTTATTTAGGTTTATAAACTCCTGTTTTGAGCAAGGAGTCAAGGTACATTTCTTTTTAAATTTTTGCTTTTAGTTACTGTATAGCCATAGGCGTAATTAGTGCCTTATTTTGTTATTTGATTCCTTACATGTTTCTTATGCTTATTTATCTGCCTTTTATGCTTGTGTGTTATTTTTAATGCCTTTGTTGTGAATCTGCCAAATTTCTCTTTTATAGTGCTTGTTATCATCTTGCTTATTGTACTATTTGAGTGCTTATTTTTGCTTGCTACTTGCTTATTTTTTATCACTAGTTGACTATTTGTCATATTTATTAAAAAGCTAAGCTTAAATCTCCTTAAAACAACTTTAAAATTGAACTTTCAAAGGCTAAAGGGGTGTTTGGCAAAAGAGGTAAAACGGGTCATTATGGGTTAAAAACCCATATGGGTCATTGGGTCACATTTGGCAAGCCTTTTTATTGATTTTAATCTGTTTTTAAAAGTGTTGTAGGTTTTAGAATCTGTTTTTGAGTTTTACTTAAGTGTCTTTTAAAACTGTCAAAGATTTGTCAAGTTTTTATAAGTATACTTCAAGTCCCAATCTGTTTTATTTTAATCCCATTTATCAGCAGCTAAAATATGTTTTTAGTTTCCAAATTTTTGTTCACAAGTCCTTTTGTAGCTTATGTCCATCTGTTTTAACTTATTTTTGAGTTTTAAGCTTATTTTAAACTACCTTTTTGTCCCTTTTAAAACTGTTAAGCTCCCCTGGTGCTAGAAGCCAGATTTCAAGCCAAGTTTTCTGGCTTATTTGTGAGTGTCTGTTCAAGCTTTTGGCTTTTATAAAAAGCCAATAAGCTCATTTATAAGCAGTATAAGTTTCAGACCTTAGGAAGTACTTTAGGTTGCTTATTTTTAAGCAAATAATAGGCCTTTTGACTGTTTTCTGTTTTCGCATTCTAGTATAGACAATAGCTTAATTTTCTTTTTTCCACTTATTAGCGAGCTTTTTAGTGTTGATTTCACATTTCATAGTTGCTTATTTGTTTGCCTTTGTGTCTATATTGTTATTTTTAATTGTACTATGCTTAACTTTTGTCAAAAATAAAAAAGAAATCATGCAATTGTGCCTTTAAGTCATACTAGCATTCTGTCATTTTTTTAGTTCTTTTCTGGCTTATTTTGTAGTTTTTATTTGTTGGTTTTTGTTTTCCTCTGCTTATTAAGTGTGCTTTTGTAACTGTGTGTGCTTATTATTCCTTCACTTTTGCTTATTTTTGTTAATTCCCAAAAACAAAGTAAGCCATTCTAGTCCTTAAGCCCATTTAGCATTCTGTCTGAACATAAGTGCTTTTTCTGGCTTATTTTTAGCTTTTCACATATAGTTGTAGTTTTGAAAAATGCTCACCTTAATGTGCTTATTCAGTTTGTAAAATAAAAAAAATAAAAAGGGTGGTACTGTAGCATAAAAAAAAGCGTGTGAGTGGGACTCGAACCCCTCACCTCCCGTTCACAAGCCACACACTCTACCGTTGCCCTTGGGTCTTTTTCAAGACTTAACTTGCACAATTAATTATAAGTCACCTTTTAGCCCTTTTAGCCTTAAGCTGATTTCGGCTTATTCTGAGCTTATTTATAAGCTCAATTTCTAGTTTTTTATTTTTCTTAGATTTGTTTTAACTTTAAGTATTTTTCATAATTTTTTCAGAATTTTTTATCAACATTTAGTATTTTTAATATTTTATTTTCTTTAAAATCTTATTTAATTCATAAAAAAATAGAAAAATTATCAAAAAAATATTTTTTTTTAGAAAATTTTCTTTAGTCATATTTTACGTAGGAAAAATATAAAATCTTTCGTAGGGTCATTTTTACAAAAATTCAATTTTTAAAGAACGGTTTTCGTCCCGGTTTTCGTTTTGACTCGTTTTTAACTCAAATTAACTCCGTTTTCAGTCTAGTCTTTTTCATTCTTCATTATTAGTCCCCTAGAGACAGGATTAGAAAGTAAAATTTCTTTGTAAGGTTTTATTTTTTAAGATTTTTAGGTTTTTGGACACTTATTCGGGTATCTGCTCTCGTTTTTCAGCGTTATTTCGTAATTTTTAGGTTTTTCTCAATCGTTTTTGCTTATTATTGATTAATTTAGCTTTCTAAACTCCCAAATCACTAATCTCATTCAAACTCCAATTTTCCGACTGTACCGATTTTCTAGCACAACCTCGTTGGGGATAAACGACCCGGGAATATTCTATACTACTTCTCGGTTTCATTGATTATTTTTAGATTATACTTATTATATATATTTTATTATATATTATATATATAAGAGGTCTAGTTTAACACCAATCAGTGGCGATGTCTGCTTCCATGTCGGGCCATCGACACAACTACTTAAGATTATGATATATCTTATCCGATCCAGGATGGATTGAATATTTTGACTTATGCGACTCATGCATAATCAACTCTCTTAAGTTACCATGACAAGGTATCCAACTTCTTCCGTTCAAACATAATGTTCTGTCAGCACGGGACTATAGCTTCTTAATCATTCCACACAAATCTTCAGTTTTTGTAATTTTCTTCCTTCCTCGCCTGAACTTGAGCGTTCAAAATTTGCACAGGTAGATTCAAACTAATCGTTATAACCAAAGCTTGAATTCGTAGTGGTTTAATCCTTTCCTTTCGGCTTAAGGCATCCGCCACCACGTTCGCTTTTCCTGGATGATAACGAGTCTCGCAATCGTAATTACTATGTTGATAGAAATAATGCCTAAAAACGTTATTAATATTTTTTGACCTCTCTACGTTTTGATAATCACAAAATGTAAAAACGATTAATGAAAAATTATTCGTAAACAAGTAATTAGTAGTAAATTTTCATTTCGAAAATTTAATCACTTAAAGGTATGAATAAATAAATGCTTAATGCATTTTATGATCAAAGGAATTTTTATTTAACCTCACATTTTTTTATAAAAATGTCACAAACATTTTTATAACTTTTACAAAACATTTTTAGATTTAAAAGAAATGTTTTATTCAAATAAATATTTTGAATTCAAATTTTCTACCTAAAAATGGCTAGAAATGTTCCAGAAAACACCTCCCCTAGAAAAGACAAAAAAGGAGCGTCCTGGCCTGGCCGGACCCCTTAAATACACGGGCGGTCCCCTTAATTATAAGGGGGCCGACACCCTAATTAAGGGGACCGGCCAGACAAAGATTCCCCTAGTTTGCCTATAAATACTAGACTATTCCCCACTGTTTTTCTTTCCTTTTGCCCAACTTTCTTTCTGTTCTAATAATCAGTTTACTACTCCCCTTTATTCCTTTTGACTTTTAATCATAAAGCTTTGTTTCCAAGTGAATCAAATTCTTTGATCCTCAAGTGCAATTGGAATACTTTCTACCATGCAAGTGAAGTTTGTATTTTAGTTAGTGTGTGTCCTGGCAAACCTTGTTGCATTTTTATATATCTCGTAAATCATTTGTGTATATTATGAAGGTGTGTATCATAGTTGTGTATACTAGGTAGACTGTGGTGATCATTGTAAGTATAATTAGATCGGGGTGATCTTAGTAAGTAGTGTTAGATTGGTATGATCAAAGTAGTGTTTAGTTGAAGAGAAGTTGTGAAGTGAAGTTGTGTATAGAATAGTTGTGAAGTGTAGAGAAGTTGTGAAACTTCTTTGGGAAATTTTTTCTAGTGAAGAAAATGTGGTGTGTGAGCGAAGTGTGGAATTGTTGTGAAGTAGTGTGGTTAGTTGTGATAGATTGGTTTAGTAGAACTCACCAAATTATTAGAAATTAGATTTAGTACTCGACTTTTGGCCTTAGTGTAAGAAATTAGTGTAAGCTTAGATGGTGGTAACGGTTTTCTTCGCTAAAGGGTGGATTGTTGACATAGTGAGAAAACTCTGAGTTGGTGCTCAGGGTGAGTGTTGAGAAGTTGGGCGAAGAGGTGCTTCGTTACCGAACCACTATAAATCCTTGTGTTGTGGTTTGATCTTTCATCTCTTATCTTTGTATGTATATGATTGCTATTTTGTTTTTTACTTATTTGTTTAGTTAAATTATTCATATTGTGCACATTGTGAATTCACATTAAGTTGAATCTAAGTTTTTACAAACAAACAATACACTAAATTAAAAAGCGGTAAACTATTCAACCCCCCCCCCTTCTATTTTTCCACAATTGGTATCAGAAGCCTCGTTAAACAAGATTTTTAAAATAAATTATAATTTCAAACTTGAATCGATCTATGGAATCGAAAGAATATTTAGAAGGGCAATCTATGCAAAAACCACCACTATTTGAAAGTGATGGATTTATTTATTGGAAAAATAGACTCGAAACTTATGTGAAATCAAAAGATCTATTTCTTTGGCATATTATTACTTATGGTGATTTTCCTCTCGTTCAAAATAATCCCGAAACTAAAAAGGATGAAATTGTACCATTTGACAAACAAATCGATGATCTTAAAAAGAAACTTGCAAAAAATAATGAAGCTAAAATGGTAATTTATAATGCTTTGCCACGTAAAGAATACGAAAGAATATTTATGTGTAAAGCCGCAAAAGAAATTTGAGATACTTTATTAATCACTCACCAATGTAATAGTCAAGTAAAAGATAATAAAATAGATCTTCTTGTTCAACAATATGAACAATTTACGATTTCGGAAGAGGAATCGATAAATAATGGATTTGCTAGATTTAACATTATTATTACTAGTCTAAAAGCACTTGATAAAGGTTTTTCTAGCAAGAACTATGTTAGGAAATTTCTTAGGGCACTTCGTCCTAAATGGCGCGTAAAGGTTACGGCTATTGAAGAGTCGAAGGATTTGACATCACTATCACTTGACGAACTTATTGGAAATTTAAAAGTTTATGAAGTGATAATAAAGAAAGATTCTGAAATGGTCAAAGGCAAAAGAGAACAAAGTAGATCTCTTGCCTTGAAGGCTAAAAAGGAATCTAGTGATGAAGATAGTTCGACCTCCGATAGTGAAGACGAAGAATACGCCATGGCCGTGAGAGATTCAAGAAATTTTTCAAAAGACGAGGAAGATTTGTAAGACAACCATGCGATGAAAGAAAGTCATTCCAAAGGAGTAAAGCTGACAAGAATGGCAAAAACGAGAGAAAATGCTTTAGATGTGGAGATCCAAATCATCTCATCGGAGAATGCCCAAAACCACCAAGAAACTATAATCAAAGAGCTTT
>BQNB010002988.1:0-93333 GCA_026074375.1 Tanacetum coccineum
ACTGATGATACTGTCACTGGATTAACAGTGGATGATGACATTTTTATTGGTTTTGATTAATGTTGGTGTGATTTGTTTGATTTGATGATTATTTGAAAGAAGAGATGAGAGAAGCGAATTTGATAACCGAAGATGAAATGATTCACAAAGTCTGCACCAATTGGATGTGATTCATTGGTTGCTTATATTTTATTTTTAGGGAATTACGTATATATCCCTAATTTGTAAAGAAATTACATATATATCCAAACTAACTTAATTTTTACATATATATCCCTCGTTTTGTTTCAAAATTACGTATATATCCCTCTTTTTTTTAAAACTCTTGAAAATTTCTAAAAAAAATTCACAATATTGTGTATGTTGGTGCATAAAAAAGTTATGAAAGAAGTTTTCTTAAAAGTGGATAGTTTTGCCGAAAAATATTATAAAAAAAAAGTTTGTGCATTAAATCTTTTTTTTGTGCATCAAAAAAATCGTTTTTGTACCCAACTTATTTTGACTTTTTACATCAAAATTTTATTGCACATCATACTATAACAAGTTAAAAATTTTAGGCATTAATAAATTTTTGTACATCAAAATTTCGTTTTGTGTACATTAAAAAAATATAAAAACTCAAAATTAGAAAAACTTCCTTTACAAAAATTTTATTGATTCACAAAATTTTATACTTATTATATACTATGATGCGCAATAATATTTCGATGAAAAAAATAAAAAGTTTGGTACGAAAACGAATTTTTAATGCACAAAAAAATGATTTAATGCACAAACATTTTTTAACAATTTGTTTTGGCAAAACTATTCACTTTTAGAAAAACTTCCTTCACAACTTTTTTATGCACTAACATACACGATCTTGTGGAATTTTTTTAAAATTTTTCACGATTTTTTAAAAAAAAGGGATATATATGTAATTTTGAAGCAAAAGATGAACATATATGTAATTTTTAAGTTTGTTTGGATATATATGTAATTTCTTTGCAAAATATGGATATATATGTAATTCTCCCTTTTATTTTAATCAAGAAATTATATTATTCTTTTTAAAGGATTTGTATTAGTACCGAGCATAATAGACCATGAATCAGAAAATCTGATTAAACATATTTTAGTCCGTCTTCGGTCTATTCTTTTCTTTATATTCGGTTTTTAATTTGGTTCAATTTTATATAAAACATGTTATTATGCTATGTTAGATCGGAACGGACCGACTCAGACATGGACGAACCATTTTGGGGGTCCTTAGTCCAGTGTTTTGGACAAACTAGGTTTTCGGTCCGGTCCGGTTTGATTTTCGAACCATGATCAACCCTAAATTACATTACCAATAAGTATATGTCGGTTGCAAAACTCCTCTCTTTTGGAGACATAAACATGAGTGGTTCAATTTTCACTCACTGCAAAAAGTATTAGAGATATTTTGGAAGCAGCATCTTTACATTCGGATAAGGGTAAGATTGTCTACATCTTACCTCCTCCACTACCTCATAAAAGACATGATTATTACCCTTGTACTTTCACCTTGTGTGTATAGTAGTACTACTTAAGACTATTAGTAATAGGTCGCTTGATTAGTCGGCTGAAGTAGGACGCATCTCCCATCACATGGGGTTGCTTGATCGTTTTTTTTTTCTTTTGTTTGGTCGCATACTCGACCATCATCATTTTCCTTTCTTTGTGTGTGAGTGTGTGTTTTTATATTGTTTTTGTGAAGTATTTTTGTGTTTAAGTGACACATGTTTTTTGTGATAACCACAGTCGCTTTATTACGGTCGCTTTATTACGGTCATCTGATCATAGAGTAGGTTTTAGAAAGAAAAAAGTGAGTTAACACTAAGATGGTAGAAATAACCGCGGTCACCATTACTACTAGTATTATAACAACCAATCAAATGAATATTTATTGATTGAAATTACAATCATCTCAATTTTCTGTGAGATTTAAAAGTGGATTTGTTATGCATTGTCAACCCTATACCATACGGAATACGCATGTTGAGACTTACGTTTGTATAAGCAATATATATTTTGCAACGATAGTCACAAAGAAGCCCATCGTACCGGTTTTGTATCAGTTCAAACTTCAAACTAGTTAAGTCACAAATTGTACTGTGAACTTAGACGCCATCATTTGAAAAGAGAACCGATTTAGATCAGACCTAATTGGTATCGAATCACATGACACAGAGCTTGGTATCGAAATAAGTTGGTGGCTTTATGAAAAGTTAATAAGCTCAATTAACATTAATCACAATTAGATGTGTAGATAAGCATGGCTATCACCTCTATTAATATTGTACATTAC
The DNA here is from genome assembly GCA_026074375.1 of Tanacetum coccineum. Classification (NCBI taxonomy): domain Eukaryota; kingdom Viridiplantae; phylum Streptophyta; class Magnoliopsida; order Asterales; family Asteraceae; genus Tanacetum; species Tanacetum coccineum. Next base: position 2,312 of record BQNB010002988.1, read on the forward strand.
TACATATCATCATCAATTCATCATCATCAACCCAGACCATTTAATCTAGACTGTATTTTTATTGGTAGTCAACTAGCAAATAAATGCATGCTAAAATCATATTATACATGGACAATAAGCGCTGAAATCGTCCTGTGTTTGTTTAATTTGTTTGGTATCAGAAGGTGGGAATAAAGGATTTCCCCCCAATTAATGTACACGGTTCTGAAGATTTATTCAGTGACAAGACCGAATCTGAAAAAAGAACAACTCGGGTGGTGAAGGTAACAACATAATACCATGAACACGTCAAATAAATTCAGCAAAATCAGCACACTAGATCGGGTATTCGTCTTCCTATCAATGAGCGTCTTCAGGCACTATCTTTCACCTCGAGATTGGCTAGGGGAATCTATCACATTTTAAGAGAGTTCAGTAAAAACAAAAAGCAAGAGCTCTATGTCAATTTTAATATCAGCTGGATGGAATGCGTGACCTTCACCAACCTATGTGTATGAACGGGTCAACTTGGGTTATGTTTATCTCGAACGAGACAAATAAACAAAGTTGGTTAAAAAAGCAGCTTAAATGGTTAGGGTTCAGACCCACCCAAAGTGATTCCAAATGTATAAAAGCTCCTAGTTCGCTTTATATCCAAAGAAAATCATTGATGACATATAGTGATATTAGCTAACTTTGTCGACAAGAAAAGGATCTGTTCGTGGGTTAGCCGACACAACCCAATCATATTGAGCAAAACCCGTTCCCAACCTGCCAAATTTACCACCTATAACTTTACACATGGCTAAATACACATCAACAGTATGACTCTTATCTTATTCTTAAAAAAGAAGGATAGTTAGAAACATAAATGTGTCTAGATGTATAATTACAATACTGGCATTCATATGGGACAGAATTTTTAAGAATTTATGTAAATGCATGATACATACAAGTGAGATTTTCCATACCTAATTATCATAGAAGCGGGTAGGACGTCTTCGAGAACTGTCAAATAAAACAAGAGACATAACAATGAGGATCGCGTGTATGTGCTCATGAGAAACAACAGACGATAACAAAAACATTAAACTCTGCAATACTGCATATATAATATATTTCTTTTTAACATATCCTCCGGTTCATATTTCTTCCCACGTACATATTCCTTCCAGTTGACATGTAAAACAGGTTATCTCATATCAACCATCGGGAAAGCAGCAGCCTAAACAAGAAGTTAGTTGGGTCTAACTTAAGAAAATCTTAAGACCTGACCATCAGTATCCTTATAACTAGAGGTCTCAGTTTTGACCCATTTATATGAACTGTCCAATTTAGGCTATGTGCCTATGTTTTATTAGAAACAGAAGTAGAAAACAAGTCAGAAGTCGTTCGAAGTGTATACTTGTTGCATAAAACCTCCTAAAAGAGTATACAAAAACATTGATGGGACTAAAAAGCGTTTGTGCGTCAACCCGACTCAAGTCATTTTCACGCGAACTACGAAAACACTTTGACCTACCACAGCCCAAGACATGTCATTTTAACAAAGTCAAATTAAATTCACAGTTCGAACTGATAATGGGTGGATTTGAGCTTTGATTTATCTCAAATAGGTAAATCTGAATGTGTTTTTTCTAATCCAGCCATACCGGGCCCGTTTCGACCAGCACTAACAAAACGACATGTTTCAACCCAAACCGAATCTGCCCATCAAGCATGCCACCTCTAAAGGAAAACTTGTCACCTAAACATTTAAAAAGCACAAGAAAAGCTTGCTCACCTGCGATGACCTGTTCGACCCCTAGCTAGGCTACTATTAGTCACAAATTCATCCACCTCCTCAGCTCTATAGTCTGGAAATTCTGTTGATACAACAGAACCTTCATCAGAATTGGATGTATAGCTCAATCGACGACTTTCTCTCCTTGCTGCACTAATTCTTTGCCTTCTTCTATTTCTAGAACTCCTAAAGTTATCGAACACTTGATACAAGATACAAGAGGTCCACCAATTTCCATCATCACCGGGAAAGTCTTCATATTCATCTCCAGAGTCGTTAATCCCATATTCTATAACGTAGTCTCCCAAAACCACCCCATGCGGAACTTCTGAATGTATAGTGCTCAAAACATCAATGATCTCGGACGATTGCTGAAAATTCTCCCAATCGAGTTGTCGTGCAGGATCAATCTTCGATGGGCATGCATGAGGGTGCTCCACCTCAGCATGTTCCCGGAGTTCCAAATAGGTTCCCGAGAAAGTGCATTTCTCTTCTTCACAGCAACGTTTTTTCTCATCTAATTTAACTCGAGCCTCGTTCACGACAACCCAACCAGTAACATCGCCTCTACAAAGAGGGCATAATGGCTTGCTAACGTCCTCGTCCTTTATGGTTGAGTTAGGAACAGATGTTGTGTCAGAAGTGACAGGTGATTTTGACCCAGGAGACATTCCATTTGCAGCTTGGAAACGGTCCAAACAATTAGAGTGCAAATGACCGGTGTCGCACACAAAGGGTCGACATCCTTTATTGTAAGAAGAGCATTGTAGAAGAACACAATTGTGCGGGAAGGACAGACATATGGGACATGTGACATCTTCCCATTTGATATCAAGCTGAACCCCCTCCATAAGGAGTGTCAAGTTGAAGCTATATAGCGGATCTTCTATGGAAATGTGCTTATTAACATGAACTATATTATTGGATAGACTAACGGGTGCTAACCGATGACAAAAGACCGCAGCCCATAAGGCAGAAGGCCACCACCTAGAAAGCACCTGATCTCAAACAGCTTACACAACTGTACCTGGTGAAAGACGAAGTGTAGTAGTTAGAAACTAATGATACCAACATACACATAAGCAAAACATATCTCTTCTTGAAAATATGACGAGAGCGAGAAATATATTCAGTACTACATTTGTGTTAATAACTATAATTGGCAATTACAAATGCTTATAAGCAAAAATTAAGCAAGAGCTTCCATTTGGTAATCCATGCACCATTAATGTTGCTTTTCCACACATATTAGATATTTTCGTCAAAGGTTTGGCTGGACATGGAATTATGGTAACCACCTGATTAGCCCTTCAGACCGTTTTTTATCATTATAACCACCACGGAACCACAAGTGGTGTTTATAGCGCGTCCCTGTAGTACACGTTTCTTATTACATGATAAGTGCACTGCATTTTGCAATATGCATCGATCATGATCATGACAGAAATACAGTTCCTATGCATCAAAACTACTTATTACTTATTAGTCTCTAGTTACTTCTCTCCACACCAAGATCAACATGTAGAAATCGACATATTGTCATGATCAACATAATTCGGTTTAGAAATGGCATCCCATCCATATCTGGTAAGCAGTTGGCCAGTGATGATCTATAACCTCTAATTCAGAAGTTGCGGTCTAAGAACTTGGTTAGAAATCGGACGAAAAAGTTAATGTTTCAGAGCCTTCCTTATTCCACCTTAAAAGATTTCTAACAGTTTCCAGTTTTAGTCTATCCCGCTAATTTGACTTTGAGAGCTTGTTATACCTATTTTATACATGATCTTCTCCCTTTTCCGATGTGTTCAAAAACCATCCAAATCCATTATCTTATTTCATCTCCTATCAGGGTGGCTTTACTATTGCTGGTCTCGAGTAGTAGTGAGTCCCAGCAAAATGACATTTTACGTAATATTTTATGCAACTACCAATAACATCCAACTACCTACTTATCTCAAACATATACAGGTCATGCAATATGTGTTTCCAATAACCAGATTCTAGAAGCTAATACTCATCCCAGATCCCGCTAGAGTCCCTCTTAATTTATCCCATTCATACTTGTTATCTCTTCCGCAACTTAAACGTTAACCCAAAAAGAAAGACCAACTTATCACAGAACTCAACGCATTCCCAGGGGTTTTTAGGGGTTGCTTATTAGAGCTACTCATCCGCTTATTGCATTTGAAAACAAAAAATAAGCAGTTTAAAGAATGGTGGGTATTGCTTATTACAGCTAGTTATATCTACTTAATGCATTTAATACAATAGATAATCATTCGGGATTGATTATACAAACTGCTTACCTCAGATTATTTACGAATAAACTCGTTATTGTTCCAAAAAACGACTGCCGGAGACAAGAGGGGGGTAGGGTCGACACGTGCCCCCCTAGCGAAAAAATTTGTAGTGTAAATTTGTTAAAATATATAGCTATTATCAAAGTTTGCCTCCTCGGCCATAACTTTCTGGCTCCGCCCGATAAGCAGTTTCTCGTTATCTTATCAACAAATTTATGAAACCTAATACTAGTATATCACATGCTATTTCCCAAAAATCAAATCATTACCAAACAAGCTCATTTCATATCATTTGCACACTCGAAAACACAATTATCATCTAACAAACATAACATCAACCTAGGGGGTGTTTGTTTCTGCTTATATAGCCGGCTTATGGCTTATTTGGTTTTGGGCTTATATTTCATACGCTAACTTTTGTGGCTTATTTTGAAACGGCTTATTTACTATGTCATAATAAGCTTAAAGTTTCAGAAAAAGCCACAAAATCCCCAAAACCAAATAAGCCATAAGCCGAAACAAACACCAACCAATAATACATCAATCAATCAATCAGAAACTACAAATTTACATCGATAACAAGCAAATCAACTCAATTAATCAATAAAATCATATTAAAGAAATGAAATTAACCTTTATAAAAAAAAAGGGTGTGTGATAGATTTGTTTAGTGGTGTTTTTTTAGTGATTCGATCGAAAAGTAATTTAAGTCTTCGGGTTTCAGAAATGAAATGAAACGGAAATTGGAGACCATGACACGCTAACTATGTCTCTCTCTATCTCTCTTTACTTACTACGACTACTACTTTTTTATATCTTTTTTTGTTGCTTTATTATTTTCAATGATAATGATATAAAAATATACTCTCCTTCCCAAATTAATTGTCCCCCGACAAAAAACACACAGTTTAAGAAAACATAATCATTACTGCATTCTCTCTTTTAACTTTTTGCAGAATGACAGTTTTACCCTTATGAAATTAATTAAAGCTTTGAATAAAGTTTATAATTTTTAGTATCATTAGGGGCAATATGGTAAACTTGTTACGTTACTCACAACTATATTTGGAATGGGACAATAATTTTTGAACAACCCAAAATGGAAAGAGGGACTATTAATTTGGGACGGAGAGAGTACTTAACTTGTCCAATGCATGAGTGTATACCGGAAAAAACACCCCTTCACCGAACACAGCAGCGTCACGTCAACTTTCTCTTTCTAACTTTTTACTCTCGTTCTTTCTCACAATTCACATTTATCATAATCATCACCGGACAAATCATTTTTTATTTTGTTGACACATTTTATTAGTAAAAATGATGATGAGAGTATAAAGTATATAATTTGAAGTTGTGTTTAAAATGTTGAAGTTTAAAAAGAAAAGTTGATTTACAATTACACAATCCCCCAAACATGAGCTACTCACCTTTCTAAGTAATTGTTCCATTTACTCACGCATGAAAACATACCCAATTAGTGGACTTACGAGTGACAAAGCCCTTCACGGTTGCCTCACGCATGCAATTCGTGGCCCGATAAAAGCAACCTAACGTACTAAAATTTCAACATTAGATTGTATCTTACTTTATAATTTCGACACTTGTGCAATTTTTGTATCCAAATGACGACGTACATGACTGAATGACTCGTGTTGACGTCGTCGGATTACACATGACCGGACAATGCAAAGCATCCTTCAGCACAAGAACCACTTTTACCCAACAGTCTAACCCATGAACCGACACGCCGCCATTCCCATATATGGTGGAATATTGTCTACTTTGCAAACATGTCATTTGACACCTAGTCTAGGTATAGACCGGCTCACCATACCTCTAGAGTGTCAGATACAGCAAACAAGGTAGTATAATAGGTGAGTATTATGCATTTCAATTCAATTCATTTATTGCACACCTACTTGGCATTTAATATTCACCTTTTAGTTCCTCTCACTCATTCTTACATCGAAGCTTGGTCTTGAGATCAGCCACAAGGCGAGGGTAACACGTGTTCTTTTCTTGTGATAGGTTAACGAAGGAAACACTCATGACTTTCGAATGAACCTAAACAAGATAGTCAACCGTTGCAATATTTTACTTTGATGTCAAACAACCAAGGCCAACTCGTGTGTCAATGCTAATATTGATAATTTACGAGAGTGGTTGTCTTTGTTAGAATTCATATAAAGTCTTGAATTGATTGGTTAAGTCTCATACATGGTTTAAAAGAAAAACAATTTTGATGAAAAATGCATACTTGTGAATCATAATCAAGGATTCGAGAAATCTAGTTTCTGTGTTTATAATCAATTTTATAAATGTCATCATAACCTTGCCTTTAAATTATATCCTTTAATTTGTTAATCTATTTAAGCATGTATACTTTCTGTGATATTGAGAACATATCAGGTCTCTGTTACACTCGAAAGGGTATATTCTTGTCGTGTGTTTTAGTTTTAAAAGCAACATTAGTAGTCTTATAAATTTAGAGTTTTTAAAACGTATCAACATCCATTGGACAAGTCTTAAAGCTAGCACCATATCTATCAGAATAATGGACAATATGTATAATACGGAGGGAATATAAAGTTTTTGAGGCAATTGCATATATACTTACTAAGGGGGTGTTTGTTTTGGCTTATATGTGGGCTTATGAGCTTATTTGAATTCGGCTTATATAACATAAGCCCCAATTTTCTAGCTTATATTGAGACTTATGGGCTTATATAAGTTTATCATATCGTAATACACTTATATAAGCTCACTAGTCTCAAAATAAGCTGGAAAATTAAGGCTTATGTTATATAAGTCGAAATCAAATAAGCTTATAAGCCCACATATAAGCCGAAACAAACACCCCCTAAAACTTTAATATTTGCATATATACTCAAAACATGCTTAACTTAGATCGTACATCATGCATTAAAAACTTGTATTTTGGGTATATATGCAAATATTCAAGTTTTATTAAGTATATATATAATTTTTTCAAAGTTTTTAGCAAGGTTATAAAAGGCACGCCATGGCGCCGCTAAGGCCTCGCAAAGGCGCGAGGCGTGCCCTTCACGCTACGCAAGGCTTAAGGCTTGACGTAAGACGAGGAGTGAAAAACCGTGATAAGGCGCGATAAAGCGTGATGCGTGGAGGCTTTTTAAATTCAATTTTGATAAAAATCGTTTTTTATAGAAATGAAATAGATTACATGCAAAGATAGTTTCTTCACTTTATTACTTATGTATGATACTTTTCTAACTCAATATATTTTAAATATGATATAAATATATAAATTTATAAATATTTTTATATTTTGTGCTGCTTTAAGTCACGCCTTAACAAATGTTATGACTCGTCATGGCTCCTAAAACGTGAGGCTTAGCCATGCCGTCACGTCACGCCCACGCTATTTATAACCTTGGTTTTAGCCTTAATTTGAGAATATTATTGTTTAATGTTTATGTAACGAAATTATATTATATGATATGATAATAAGCACCTTTGTGCACGTAAGCAATGAGAGCGAGTCGTGTTTTGAAGCTAGTGGGAATGTGGCAGTAGGTGATCATGTGTCTACTTTAAATATATTAAAGGTAACCGTGTTTGACTATTTTTTATTTATTAGGGTCGGTTATATATTATATGATAGGTTAAAATTATTATTAATTAGGTGCAATACTATTTTGTCGGATCATAACAATTGTTTTTGCACTTCATGGCTTCTTTATTCGTAGAATATTTTGCATTTTGTGCAATGCTAGTTTCTCCAATATTTTGTCAAGTTGCAACTTAATGAAATACTTTGTTTGCCAAAAAGAAAAAAGAAAATAGTTTGGTATTTCAAAGAAACAAAGGCTTTTCACTCGTGCTCAGCTGCGGTGCGTGAAGTTTTACGTTAAGAATTAACTTTATAATAAAACGATAACCAAACGATTATTTTCGTATAGTAAGTTAGTCATTAAAGACTAACTTTGCAAAGAACCGATAACCCCGATGATTATTATCGTAGATTGTTTCTGAATTTTTTTTACCGAAATAGTCATTGGGTTAATATTTCGTTGCAAACTTAGTCATAAAGGACTAACTTTGCAACGAAATGATAACCTCAAAGACTATTTTCGTAAATTGTGTAGTAAGTTAATCATTAGGGACTAACTTTGTAAATAACCGATAACACCGATGACTATTTTCGTAAATTGTGTCTGAAATTTTTTACAAAAATAGTTCTTGAGTTAGCGTTTTGCAAAATTTGTTATTAAGAGCTAATTTTGCAACGACCAATAACCTCAAAAACTATTTTTGTAAATTATGTCTTGAAGTTCGTAAAAAGATACACATTGCCCTAAGTGTATGGCTCGTTGTATATACAGTATAATATAAGGGGATATCTTGACTACAATTTTTGTAGCCAACTAGCTACAATCTTTCACTAAAAATACATATGAAATAACTTAAGAACCCACAGAAAGGACTCAGGAACCCACTTTCATACTCAGAGACCCACAATTTATAACACAAAATTATAGTCAATTAGCTACAAAGAATTGTTGCTAATATATTCCCATAATATAATGTATCACAAAAAAGTTGTTAAGCAATACGAAAACTCACATGCCTCAAAACAGATTTTTTAAGCAGGTCAACTATTAAAGTTGGTCAATTTTAAACTCCTATTACATTACACCTTTTCAGCAATTTGATTAGCTTTTCCAATGTCTAATCGACCCGGTCGAGTCACCGGGTCACTGGGTTACCGGTTCAACCGTCGAGTCAACCCGGTTTTTAAAATAATAATAATAATAATAATATTTGCAATAATACAAAAAAATTATATATATATAAATTATGAATATACCTTATATTTAGTCTATAAACGATTTACTACTAAATATAACATGTAACAAATAAAATTACGTCGTAAATATATATAAAAAACTTACTTTATTTATAAAAAATATGAAAAAACAAAAACCCGGCCGGGTCAAACCGGGTCTCGAGAACCAGGTTAACCGGGTCACCTTAAACCCGGCGGGTCAAACCGGGTTGACCGGGTCACCTTAAACCCGGCGGGACAAACCGGGTTTCAAAAATATGAAACCCGGTTTAATTTGACCCATTTTTTCGACTGGAACCGGTTCAACCGGCCGGGTCGAACCGGGTTTCAAAACATTGAGCTTTTCAACCCATTAGTTTAATGCAGAGTAAACTACCATCAAGATGATCTAATAATCAATCACTAATATTTGCATGCGTATTTTGGGGTTAACCACTTAAAAGGTCAGAAACGATAAACATAAAAAAACATCTATCCGTCTACTCGCTCTAGTCTCATATAGTAAAGATTTTATTTCATGTGTACAAAATAGAACACTTTGGGTGTGTTTGGCATGGAGTATTTGAGAGTATTTAAGAGCAATAAGTGTTAAGTGTTGTGATTTTTAATGCTCGTTTGACAAGCACCAAAAAGTTTTATCTATTTTTTCGGAATGTTCATTTTTCAACACTCGTAGGAGCGTTGAGCATTTAAGAGTTGTTTTAAACATTATAATTTCACTTATAACTACGTTACCAAATATTTTTATAGAAGAAAAAAACTGTTACTACTGTTATTGCTAATTGCTATTGATGCTTTTGTCAACGCACCCTAACTCACTCACCGTAGCTCGGTTTATATAAAATGTTGTTGGTCTTTAGTTTCTAAGTTTTCTTCAAGTTAAAATGTTGTCAATTGTATCAGTATCGATCTTGTTATATTGGTAGCATTGATTGGGTCTGAGATAGGTAGGTAACACGTTTTTAATAAAATGATTCTTCTTGTCGTTGTGAATTAAAAATACATAATGGAAGTCTAGTAGATGTTTAAAAAAATATAATTGAATTGTATGGTATGTTTGGTGAAACGAGCGGTGGTGTCAGTTAATGGTAGCAGTTAGTGGTAGCAGTTTGTTTACTAAAACGTGTTTGGTAAGAGAGCAATAATTATGAAAATAGTATTTAAACAAAACAAAAATGCTAAATGCTAGACGCTAAATGCTTGTGAAATGAGCATTTAGAAAAACAACATTTAAACAAAACAAAATTGCTATATACTTATTACCAAACAAGCATTAATATCCAAATGCTAAATGCTCTAAAAATTTTTATCACCAAAGATACTCTAGATGTTTAACAAATGATTGAATGATTGATAAATGATAAAAGTTTAACACTATCTTATTGGTAAGAGAATTGATTGACACACTCGTAGATTTGATTTAGTTTAAGCAATGTATATTTACATTATAATTGTTTGATGCACATTTTGAAGTGTTTCAATCAAATATGAGAGCGTGCAAATCACATCCCTATTGATAATTTGATTTTTATTAAAGGATAAATTCTATATATCATATATGTCCAAAATACGGAGTACAATTTTTGAGTGCCTAATATACAATGTTTTAAAGCATATTAAGTATTAACGACATTTTGGTACGTGCGGATAAAAGGTGTTCTGAAGCAGAAGCATCTTAGCATCATCGTAAAAAGATATTCTTGTCACAATGAATAGATAATGTAACACTTTTTGTCTATCATCATCACTAGAAAACTAAAAAGAAAAAATATTTAAAATGATGCCCGTGACTTTAATCTTTAAAATGAGAATAACCATAAAATCGATCATATATACTTTTTGTAAAAACTTATAAAGATGTCACTCGAGTAAGATACATTTCAAAAAAGTCATTCAATTTTTGAATGTTATTTAATGTCATGGGCAAAAACATATGACAATTCTCATAATGAAAATTAGACCTCATAGTTTCTTACTCCCTCCGTCCCAAAATTATTGTCTCCCGACAAAAAACACATAGTTTAAGAAAAATGCATTTATTACTCATTTCTCTCTCTTACTTTTTGACAGAATGACATTTTTACCCTTAACTAATTAATTAAAGTCTTTTTTAAAGTTTGTAATATTAATTTCAAACAAGGGTAATATAGTAAACTTAATCAAACATTCATATCTATTTTTAGTAGTGGACAAATAAATTGAAACATCCCAAAAATAAAACACGGACAATAAAAATGAGACGGAGGGAGTATAAAGATGTCAATGACTACCATAACTTTGTCACAGGCTGTGAAGGAGACATAAGGTTCTTTTTAGTTTTAAACCATATACTGTTATAGTTGTGAGGGAGACATAAAGGTTGAGAATTGCAAAAATGGTCCTTGTGGTTTCGCTAAATTGCACATTTGGTCCGTCGAATATCGAAAGTGCAAAAAATGTTTGTATTTTAAAAGTTTGGTTTCACTTTTGGTCTTTGGTCGAACTGAAATGACTAAAATACCCTCGTCTTATTTCAGTTTAATTTTAAAATATTATTTATTTACTTTTGTCATATAATCAAATATTATTTTTCCTCTTTAATCCCTAACCACCCACTTTCTTTTGTTTCCCTAAGCCATTATCGCCTTCACCACCAAGAACATAAAACACACACAAAAACACTTTTTAAACCCATAATTTGCAAACCAACTTGAATTATACAATCATTGATAAATTAAGCAATAAGTTGCCAAACCCACTTAAATCCGACCACCATCACTTAATTTTTTTTCGAGCAGATTTTCATCGCCAAGCAACCCAAATCATGACCAGATCTGAAATCAAAATGAGGTTTGAATATCTAAAAGTCGTTAACCATATCTCGATTCATAAATTATAAAATTGATGGGTCGTGTGCCTTATACCGATTCAACACACTACCCCTACATCAAACAATCTTTATAACAATTATTGATGAACAACCACCCGCTGCAGTCGGTTAATTTATTCGTGTTCTTAACGTGGGATTTTTATGTCGTGGGTTGAATCTGGGTTTGGTGATTTTTTTATGATTTCGGTTTGTAACGAAGGTGACATAAGGTTTTTCGTGTGATTTTGATGGTTGGATTATGATTTAACAAATTTTTAGTTGTTGTGACTTGTGATGAATGTTTTGATGACGGGTTTGGATCGATCTGGGTTTGTGAATCGAGCAAGATGAGTTTTGTTTGTGATTTGGGAATTGGATCTTGTAATATGTTTCTGTAAGGGTGTTTTGATTTGTGGGTTGTGTTGATTTTGTGTTTGGGATTTTAACATATCTGTGTTAGATCGGTGGGTTTTTTTTGTTTGGATTTGGTTATACGTGTATAGATCTGGGTTATACCCAATTGATATTTGAGAGAGAGTGTGTGTTTTGGGTGTGTGAGAGAGAAATGAAAATGAGGAAAAAAAGAAATAAAAGAAGAAATTATTTGATATTATTATTTTTTTAATATATAAATTAAAGAAAAAATATAAAAAGAAGAGGACGAGGGTATATTAGTCATTTTAGTTCGACCAAAGACCAAAAGTGAAACCAAACCTTTAAAATACGGACGTTTTTTGCACTTTCGATATTCGACAGACCAAATGTGCAATTTGACCAAACCACAATGACCATTTTTGCAATTCCCTCATTTGTTATAGTTTTAAACAACAAAAGACATAAACCAAGAGACACTACCATATAATGTTTTTTTAAACAACAATATAATATTATTTATATGTCATTCTGTGCCTATATTATATGTATTGTATTATGTCATTTTGTACTTATATTTATTGTATGCATAAGGTTACTACTTATTTTATGTTTGATGTTTTACATTCATATAAAAAAATGTTGTGCATTAAAAACCCGTTTATATCATGATTTTGTGCATGCTTTTTATGTTCGGTAAACAAATTATATACAACAACAGCGATACTCAATCACTTATGAGCAGTGTATGGGGGAGGTGGATGTAGATATATCATACCCTACCTTCGGGTAAACCTGAGGGTAAAAAGACTACTTCCAAGTAAACCTCCGACAAAAGAATGAAATAAGTGTGATAAAGCACAAAAAAACAAATGAAAATGCAAAGAAACATGGTTGTTGAAGATAAGAAAGCAAATGACACATGTCAAAAGAAACTATGTAAGCATAAAATACAAAAAGAACATAAACCAGCTAATGAATAAAACACAACATATCGAGTAAGAAACAAATGAGACATAAAGGTATACAACGCGAGACACCAAATGAACAAAAGCATAAGACAAATGAAGCAAATGAAAAATATACCAAAAGGCATACATATACTTAATAGCATGAAGCAAAAAGGAAAGGGCAAAGGTCATAAATAACTAATCTACTTATCAAAATCTGCTGAAGTTTCTAGTGAACTCTATATAGGTACACTAAAACATGTATACATTCAAATTTTAAACGAAATGAATAAATTTTTAAGTGATTTGACTAAAATACCCTTTTGTTATTCAATCTTCATCTTTCTCATCTTCATACCCAAATTCTGGTGACTTTTTCCGGCAACCAATCAGCAATTCCGATAACAATTGGGTCCATTTCATAATAATTTAACCCAAATACCTAATACAATTCTATTTAAATCCAAAATTAAAGCCAAAATTAATGAAACTAAGCCCAAACCCATGCCCTAATATAAAAAAACCCCAAAAAAGGTAAACTAAAACTCGTCCCTCCCACTTGAAAACCATCCTAAACTAAACCCACAAACAAAAATCCTAGATCTTATAAAAACCCATCTCCATGTTCTTGAAACCCCACAAATAAAAAAACGTACCTTTCTATCTTCTTCGACGTGGTTCTTGATGATGCATTGTTGTTCACGAGCGTACAACCCCAAACCGTAGTTAATTTCGAAACACTGGTGGGATTTGATTTGTCGAAACATAGGTGGGTTTTGGTTTCGAAACAGAGGTGGTTGATTTATAAATGTGGGTTTTGGTTTATGAAGGTGGGTTTTGGAATGTGAATGTAGATAAAGGTGGGTGGGTTTCTTGTTTATAAATCTTAAAGGTGGGTTTTTTTATAAATCTTGGTTGTGAATGTTCTTGATCTTGTTATGGATGTGGTTATAAATCTGAAGCATGGGAATCAAGTAAATAGTACGAGTTAAGTTACTAGATGAAGATGAATCTTGGCTGGATGTGGATTATAAATATTGGCTGAATTTGGTTTTGGAGTGTGAATGTTCTTGCCGGAAATAATCGCCAAAATCTGGGTTTATAAATGAGAAAGATAAAGAAGAATAATAAAAAGAGTATTTTAGTCAAATCACTTAAAAAGTTATTCATTTTGTTTAAAATTTGAATGTTTACATGTTTTGGTGTACCTTTATAGAGTTGACTAGGAACTTGAGTACATTTTGATAAGTAGATTAGTTATTTATGGCCTTTGCCCAAAAGGAAAAGGCATAAAACATGAAAGCAAAAGAAAGCAAAAAGAGCCAACAAGCATAAGCATAAACACGTAAACATGGCAAAAAAAAAAAAAAGAACCTACGAGTGCAGCTAAGCTTGAGAAAGCATAAAGCAATGGTGCTCTCTACCTAAAGAGAAGTCCAAGGCAAAAAAGAACACGAGGGGACACTACAACGCGCTTAAAAAGCAAAAAAGGAAACTACCAATACATGTCGATACCTACCGTCTAACCACCTAATCTAATTTTAGCCCTAAATTCATTTCTATCAGAGATCGTGTCATCGGACAAGAGAAACTCCTTCATGTCATGCTTCAGTATGTCCTTCCACTCAAGTTTTGGTTTACCCATTTTCCTCAGGCCATCGACTACTAAAGCTTTCACTCTCCTAATTGGTGCTGCATGTGGTCTTCTCCTGACATGTTCGAACCACCTCAACAGTCTTTCTCTCATCTTGCTGATGATAGTTTCTACTTCAAGCTCCGCTTTATAAACTTCATTAGGAATCAGGTCAAACATGGTTTTATCACAAGTTTAGCTTAGCATTCTCAATTCCGCCAGTTCCACTCTATTAGCTAAGGCTTTCGTAATTGGTTAGCACCGTGACCCGTACAACATGGTTGGTCTAATCGTCACCTTATAGAATTTTTCAGTGTTGCAGAAAAAGGCATACAAGGCAAATTAATCGCTGCCTAGGCGCTACTCGGCTACCAATCTTTCAAATTTGTGTAAATCGGTCGAACAAATCGGTCAACCACGGTCAACGACGATTAATGGTGGTAAAACTTGCCACAAAACCTGCAAATCTTGCCGGAAATACAAAAAAACTCACGGTAAACTTGTTTTAATGACTTACAGTAACTGTTTATATGTATTAGAAGTTTTTTTTAAATCGAGCCAGAAATACGCAAAACTCGTCGAAAATACCCAAAACTTATCATAAATGACGGTCCAATTAATCACCTATTAATCAACCTTGAAATTTTCCCTTACAACAAAAAAGGACTCATGTGCCCGCTAGTGGTTAACATTGGGTCAAACCTAGACCGGATAAAAAAAAATCAGACGAGACTGAGAGCGATTTAGCCCAAAACCACGGACTGGGGACCGGACCGAAAAACAAAATGACTGGTTGTATGTAAAACCGGACCGGATCAGACCGAAGACTTGACCGAAATATATTCGGTCCGATCCGGGCCGGTTTCTCGGTTCAATCAGGTCCAGGTAGTTATGGTCACCCCTAGCTGCCAGCCATCCGCTGTGATTTTGTAACACAGAGACACCATTTGTATAGGAGCATAAAAATGAATATGTGGTCCCAATTCCAAACATCATCACTTGTTGTTCACCATCATCCTACTACTTCCACACGCCGCAATCTCATCATCGTCCATTCATCATCCAACCACAACAACAACCTAGTCCCTGTACTTGCCACGTCAGCTGCTCTACTCGTTTTCACTTTAACCGGTGGTGTACGGACCTCCAACTGCTTCGCTGCCACAGTTCCACCGGCGGTTCATAATCACTCACTTGAAGGTTTTACTTTTTAATATTTACCTTATTTTGGTTTTACTATTTTAACTATAGAAGTTGATTGAAAGTTAATAATTAAAGAATTTAAGTTAAACTTGCATTCACACCAAAGGGTTTTGGCTTAGTTGGTACCCACCTCCGAAAAAACTAGGGCCGTCTTTGAGGGTGTGCAAGGTCTCAAAATTTGTCTCGTTAACATTTATATGCATATTTTCCAAGAAAAAAAAGTATTTGGATGTGAAAATATCTTAAATGAGTAATATGTTGAATGTTTAGATAACTAATTAAATTATATCTTATAAACGGCGACACTTTATATATAACATTCCTTCTCGAAAAGCTTTTTGAAAGACTAATTTCGCACGGGCCCCAAAAAATTTAAAAATTTAGGGACGGCAACCATGGGCCCACCGGAGAGATTTTGTGGATAAAAAAGGTCTAAGGGTTTGAGTCTCGGCTCCTGCCTACTTTAGTTGGTGCCCCATTGGGCCAGGAGAGTTACCGGAGCTATTCCTTGTGGGGTGGACAATGACTTGTGCAAAAAAGGGAACCGGGGTCGGAGTGTTTCTGCCAATTCACACATTTTTGTGGTTAAAATAGGACTACATTGCAGGCCTCATCAGATCTTGAAAGCACTCCAATGAAGTGCTTTGGCAACTGACTACATTTCCTTCACATTCCATTTCCTTAGCACTAGAACTTGCAGCCCAACCTCACAAGAAGAGTGCCATAGAATATCGAACATCATAAAATGCTAGGACCAACAAGTCTCATCTTTCACGACTCTCTATTCCTAGCAACTTGTATCTATCACAACTTAAACCAAATCACATATTACCAAACCATTTATCTATAAACACTTATCCCAAGTTACCCATAACTCTGAGTAGACGCCACTAATAACCTTGCCACTTTGATCAATAGCCTTCACTACCATCAAAAAAGACACACACCATCGAAACTGAATATCATAACTGTGGGAATCAAATAAGAACTCTAACCAGGCTAAAACTGAATATCCTAAACCACGTGCAGAAGCCCCATCTTTCATGGCTCACCAGACTAGGAAAAGGAGAATCTAATACCTGAGAGCCTCAAATAAAAAAGACTGTAAAATACCAGTCGTATATGCAGAAATATCATGACATTTTCCTTCTGCAAAACATGTTAAACCTGCCAAGCTAAATACAAATGATTGGATTTCCACCAATCTTATAGCCATACGTTTGAAAATTTTAAACATCAGAAACTTTTGTTAGTCCTTCACAAGCAGGAAACTACCTTTTAGTGATTACTACCATCAATCAAGAAAATATGTTGTCCCAACTAGACCCACAAAAACTGAAGTTGACAGGTTCACCACTAGCCATCTGCTCATATTTGTATGTGACATACTTTCATTTTCGTGCAATTTTGTGTTATGCATACTCATATTTTTGTTTGATTGTACTTGACATTATTTAAAAGTGAAAGTATGCTACATTAAATGCATGAGCTCTAAGTTTGTTTCATACAGTGGTAATAAGTAAAGGTAGCTTATGTAGGAATACCATATTAGCAGATGAATAATCCTCAAACTAGTTATCAAGTGAAATGGGAACAAGAGTGTGTTTATGTTGTTTAATTGATGAAAATTTATGTTTCAGTCTCTATCTTCTTGTTCAAATTCCAGATGAATTATTGCTCCGTTATGACATAATTCTATTAGATAATTAATGTCAATTGGCATCCGTTCTTGATGTGTTCAAGGAGTTAAAAAGTACAATCTATTTCTATTTTTGAGAACAAATTTTTTATGTATGTACTTGGTGTTTGTAGAAAACGATTGACGATTATTTTCCACTGATCTTTAATGTACAAGTGTTGCTTCGTTTGTTAATGCAGACAGCGGGGATGTTGAAGAATGTGAAAATGAAGAATTGAAAGCTGCGTTTGAGAGTTACAAATCTAAAACTTATGCTCTTACTGTTCCATTGAGAGTTGTTGCCTTGCGCAACTCAGTGCCTCCTTTATGGATCAAGGTTTAGCTTCCTTAATTGTATTCTTTATTCCTCGTTTTTATGGTGTTTTTGTGCGATTCCTAATCGCATAATACAAATTTTTCTTAAACAATTTTTTATAGTTTAACTTGAGTCATAAGTATGGGCACTCATTGAGAACTACAAAGAAGATGGGATACATAAGTGGATTTACCTTAAGTAAGCAATCAAGTATTATGAATTATATAGGTGGTAATTTCGACCCATTTACATACAAATGGTTAGCTTAGGGGATATGTTTTATCTCTAACGGGTTAAATGGGTTAAACTAAATGGTAACAGGTCAAACGGGTCGAAAGTCATCTGAAATGTATAGATTTGTTATGAAACTTTATAAATCACCTTATCAAAAGAATTTAAGTTTAAGATTTAAGAATATGGTGTGTCGCTTTGTCACCATATTAATAATTCTAGTTATCAATAATGTAAGAAAATAAAAAAGGTTTCCTGATTTGCTCAACCTGTATATCCATGTATTTTACCACCTTAATAAGCATTACCACCCTTTTAATTGGTCCGGGTCAATCGGCTCTTTACTATCAGTCATTTCCTTCTATATCATGCAGAATTTCATACAATCACAAGGGAAAAGAGTGAAGTTTCGTCTAGAATATCGTGGAACTATCGAGGATATCTTTTCTGAGCTCTCTAAGACAATTGGTACAGGAAATGTTACTTCTAAATCTGCTGGAGCTGCTGATATCGTATCTCTTGGTGACTCTTGGGTTAATTCTGCAATTAGCAAGAAACTAATTGAACCCATACAAGGGGTTGATGATCAAGATTGGTTCCATACATTAAGTGACAAGTGGAAGGTATGTTACATTTGGTAGTATCATATTTTACATGTTATCTATTGTTGAGTTGACGGTGATATGTGATGTTACCCTCACTATTGTCAAGTGTGCTTGTGCCTTCGCCTCTGAGATTATAGTATGCTATATATTCTCGTTACCGTTTATCATATGATTTGATTTATACTACACAAAAATGATATCTTAATGCACATGTTACAAGGTGTTACTGTATGTTTAGTTTCTGCGCAGGCAGTATATGTATCCACAGCAGCATGCGTGCCTTAGCCTTTATAAATAACCTGGTTGTTGAGTTGTACATGTTTTTTATTCAATTAATTTTGTTAATCTCAGTGTTCCCCTAAAATAATCTCAGGTCTATTTGCGCAGGAATAGTGAAGGAAAATCAGATGCCCAAGGTAAGATATACGCTGTTCCATATCGATGGGGAAGCATGGTAATAGCTTACAGGAAAAGCAAATTTCGACAGCACAATTTGGCTCCGATAGAGGTAATTTCAAGAGAATCATTCCCATTAATATGAAATGGCCCAAATGGTAAAATAAGATAGATGAAAATTTTAGAGGACAATATCGCCGTATAGTTAAAGTTTAGTGGTTTTACAATTTTATCATCTTTGACCCTTAAATTTGATTATATAGTTTTTGGTGGCAATCTGCCTGTTCCTACTTAAAGTTTACCTTTTTTTCCTTACTGGAACCCATTTTGACCAGTTACTCAACCCATCTGATCACCACTTTCAAAACTGTTATATATCTGTATATACTTAACGAGGATGAATAACTATTTGCAGGACTGGTCAGACTTATGGCGACCCGATCTTGCTGGAAAGATCACAATGGTTGATTCACCAAGAGAGGTTATTGGTGCAGTTCTAAAATATTTAGGAGCATCGTATAATACGAGTAATATTGATTCTGAAGTTAACGGTGGAAGAAACGCTGTGAAAGACAAACTTGTTTCACTTACAAAACAGGTATCATTGTATCAAGATGAAACATTATCATGAATTTTTTATGACATAATTTTTAATTTAATGATATATTTGTAGGTCCGATTATTCGACAGTGCAAACTATCTTAAAGCATTTACTGTCGGTGACGTTTGGGTGGCGGTTGGATGGAGTAGTGACATTGTTCCTGCTGCCAAACGTATGTCTGATGTTACTGTGATTGTTCCTAAGTCAGGAGCTAGTTTATGGGCTGATTTATGGGTATGTTCATTACTTTTTCGATCAACTTCAACTTTAAAATTTGAGTTAATAATGTTTTTATTCTTAAAATTTTCCTTTTCGCATATACTTTGTTTTGTTCAAACACATATATTTGTATTTTATAATCGGTTTGATCCTTTTTTTTATTTGATAAGTAGGCATTATTTTTTTCTTTTCTTCATTTTCTGCTACCACAGTATTACTAATTTTTAATTCAAAATTTATATTTTTGAATAAAGCAAGAAAAGTTACACGTGACTCGAACAATGTGAAAAAGGTTAAAGAATGCGAACATAGCTGAAAGAGGTTCAAGGGTTAAATCGTCATATGGGTTAAACTTTAGTTGTTAACTCTTAATATTAGAAGCTCAAGAAATTGACAGAAAACCCTACACAAGTTAACTACCGCGAATCATAATAATATGGACTTTTAATTATTTCCGTGCAGGCAATTCCGGCTGCTTCAGGGATGACTAACGACGAGCTTGGAGGTCGAGTTAGAGGGCCATCACCACTTACACATCAATGGTTAGATTTCTGTCTTCAAACTCAAAGAGCTTTGCCTTTTGAAGAGGAGATAATTGCTGGTGCATCACCATCCGCTTTTGACAACAATACCCCTGTCCCAAAGTCCAAAAATCTCACCAAAAATAAACCAAAGCTTGATACAAACCTCATTTCTGGTGTACCCCCACCTGATATATTAACAAAATGCGAGTTTTTGGAGCCGTTATCGGATTCCACTATCTTAGATTATCAGTGGTTAATAGGTAGTATGCAAAGTCCTAATAATGGATTTATGCATAAGTTGCAGTGTTTCATGCCGTGGGCTTCGAAAGCTTCACAGACTAAGTTATTGTAAGTTTATATACATATGTTTGTAATTACATTTCAAATGATATTAGTTGATTTTCGGCATTATTTGCACATTAAGGGGCAACCACCTGAGTTACCGAGGCCTAGAAAAGCCGTGTTGTTTTAATGTGATCGTATTTTTTCAACTCTCTAGACATTCGCAATTTAATTAGTGCGGAAATTGCACGCATTCGTGGAGACTTCTTTTATTACTTATTTACACTTGTAAAACATCAGATTTAAGTTTTGCATTCATGCAAGTCTGTAAACATCCAACGTATTGCTGCCGTATTAGTATACGGCCGGTAACATAGAAACAGTCAAACAGATGAAGAAAAATCATGATAAATGAGAACAACATACTGCAATTTCTACAACAAAACTGAATTAGAAAAAAAATCGAGATATCAACCTTCGGTTTGCCATCTTCTGTACATTTTTTGATACATATAACAAATGTTAATGTTTTGGATATGCTTGTATCCAAAATCTTCATGATAATACATTATGCGGGTTACTGTTTAACGTTTTCTGAGATGATCAACTCTTCCTTCCTTGATTATGATCCTTCTTTGGTGTACGCTTACGACTGAAAGAACCCCTGGTACGCCGAAAACAGTAAAAAGTTCAGTTATAACATGTAGAAATAATAATAAGTTCATGCTTATAAGCGTGCAGAAACAATAATCATGGAGATTAAAGCACAAAGAAACTTAAGACAGGAAAAATACCTGCAAAGTTGAGGAACTGTCCATGAACCTATAGACCTGTATGTCGTTTGATTCGCAACTGATTTTGTATATTTACGCCAATCACCGAGCATGATTTCAAGGTCGTGTACTTTGTTCTCCAAACCAACGCAACAATTGGCATGCATTGTGCACACCTTGTTTAGATCTCGACTTGGTTGACAAAATCCACCAAAATAAGCGGTATCCAAGAACCGAATACTTAATCCAACCTTTTTTATAAAAGGATTAAACTTGATTTTGTTGAAGACATCTTGATCATGTAGGTGTGGATAAGTCACCCTTGAGTTGTACCAAAAGTTGTAAAATTCAATAGTTTTCTTGTTTGACTTTACATAATTAAATCCTCCATTTGGTAAGTTGCTTAAGTCAGATGGATTCCCATTGAAATAATCACATGCAATTTGGAAATCAGCATCTTTATTAAACTTTGGAAATGGGTCTCTAAACCACATTATATCTGCATCCTGGTCATTAGATAAAAAAGTCAACTTATTAACTTTCAAAGTTAAAAAAGTTATATTAGAGCTGTATGCAAGAGCAGAGGGGGAGTAGTCAGTACCGTGAACACGAAACTATATCCTAAATCAAGAACCGTGCGTAGAAAATCAATTCTTCTCCACATCATTTTCAAATAATCAGCTGCCATGAAATACGCCTCCCCTGAAAAGTCCATTCCATTGGTGCTAAGATTGAAACAATGCGGATGTAACTGTAAACAACGCGCGTATGCTTTTTGGTCCAAAGTTACGACAACTAAGTGTTTCAAAAACCTTTCTGTTTGATTCCCTATTCTGAAGCTCTCCAAGAGAAGATCAAACATAGAGTCCGGTTCAGCCCATGCGTAGTTTAAAGTCGTAATTATTACTGTATTACTACTACCCATTGTTGCATTTTTTAGTATGCTTTTCAACTCACCAATGTTGACATCCTATTAAGCAGAAATCAAAACATGAATTAGAATGGAATAATCATGGACAATTGATTGTTTTCAGTTTAGTCCAAAACAAATGGTAAATGAAATATAAGCCCCCTCACATATCAACTGTTAGAATTTGACTATTATAAATTTGAGAGTAAATTGCAAAATTCGTCTTTGTTGCAGGTTTTGTCCATATCTTTTCGAAAGTGCACTCACCGTCCCTCTGAACAACTTAGAAGTGTACATTTGGCCATTGGCTAAAGTTAAATTACTAAACTATTC
The DNA here is from genome assembly GCA_026074375.1 of Tanacetum coccineum. Lineage (NCBI taxonomy): Eukaryota > Viridiplantae > Streptophyta > Magnoliopsida > Asterales > Asteraceae > Tanacetum > Tanacetum coccineum. Next base: position 25,076 of record BQNB010002988.1, read on the forward strand.
TTTTCGTCCCCCTTTTTACTTTGATCCATGTTAAAGTAATTTAGTCATTTAATTTTAGTCAAGGACAAATAATGCAGTTGTAAGTTTCACGCAAAGACGACGGGTGCACTTTCTAAAAGATAAGAACTGAACCCGCAATTTGGCTAAACCACATGAACGTTTTTTACAATTTACTCTAAATTTGATCTTTTGGGTTGTTACTAATTTTTTGTTGGATCGAGATTTTCTTAAGCTTGGATGAACATGAGCCGGTATGTTCTCTCACAAACAATAACGAACGCGTCTATGTGTAAGTCGCGTAGTTTTGTTTGTGATAAAACATTATCTAAACCTGTCTCAATCTTTTATTGTTATGATATCATTAAAACAGAAAACTGAATACATGACTAGGTCATGCTATTAATAATTAATATCCACATGTGAGTTAAAAAATACACAAAACACAACTAGTTAACAAGGACAAGTAAACGGAATAATAAGTAATACTTTATGAATATGATTAGATTAATAAATCCAATAGTTAAATACAAACAAGCAAGTTGATCACTAAGTATGTATAATGACATAAATAAATTTTGAATGATCTTGAAACACAAACACAAAATGATATATAATTCCTAAAATCTATTAAAATACTATGCTTTATGAGTAGAAATGTTCGGATTTGTATAATATGTGTACAAACTATTTTAGAGCGCGAGAAGTATATATACCAATGTAATTTGGGCTCTACGTGCGCATAAACATTTTAAGAAAGTGCATCGTATTATGTATCTTGCTAAACATAACTACAATTGTTAAACACGAAAAGAAAAGCTTATAAAGTTATGGATAAAACTGTCATACATTAATTTTTTTTTTAATTTACAAACTATTTTGTTGTTAATCACTACTAAATCATGTGTTTGTGTGTGGAATTATTCTTTATGTGAAGTTATGTTCTATGAAGATACCATTAATAGTTCAATATACAACACATGTAGCACATGATGTCTTAGGTAAGCATACATATAAAAATTTAGTAGTAATTTTTTTAACTATTTATTGGGATTGGTCAAATGTACTAATTATTGTATCTCATATAGAATAATATTGTGTTTATTATTACAGAATAATTTACAATGTGACCTGGTATTTAAGTAGTATATTTTATAGCATGTTATTTCAATATAGAAGCTAAAGTTTTCTTCTTATCTAAACACAAACTTTTTCCCAATTTGATCTAAAGAAAATAAAAGAGATAATAATGTACATTTATAAACACTCTAGAAAAAAAGTACAAGCACTCAAAAACAAAAGAGATACTATAATTCAGGAAAAGATAATTTATGCAACATTTGAATACATTACTAATTTAGATGGGAATCTAATCACTACACCTTAAAATTTTTACCCTCATATAAGTTTTATTTTTTAACCCTGTACAATGCTTTTATTAATTAATTTTAACCAAAGAAACATGAGAGAAATGTATACAATATAAAGATACTCATAATTTTAGTTTTAACAAATACTCAAATTAAACTAATAATTGTAACAAATTTACAAAAAATCCATAAATAAAATTTTTGTATTTTAAAATTTTGATAACTCAATAATATTCACACAAAACAGCAAAGATGATTCTTGACAGTTTGGCATTTTAACAATGGAAATAGAGTCAAAGAGTGGTCTTTGGTCCATAATCAGTAATTTTTTCAAGTTTATAAAATAAAACTTAGAGTAAATTGCAGAAACTGTCCCTTTGGTTTTACAAAATCGTAGATATAGTTCAATCTTTTCAAAAAGCAAGTGTAGTCCATGTGGAGAACATTATTGGTGTATAATTATCGTTCCGAACAAGGACCGTGCTTTCACTTTTAAAGTTTTGAATTTCTCATTTCAGAGACAATAATTGCGCAACAAAATTTCCCATTTAGACTACACATATACATTCGAAAAGATTGGACTATACATTCGAGTTCATCAAATCACATGGACTGCATTTGCAATTTACTCTAAAACTTAAAAGAAACTACAATTACAAAACGACAATAAACAAAGCTAAGAAACATCGTCTTTTAGTCTTATTTAGTAACGCCTTTGTCTTGTATCTTTGTGTATATGTTTTAACAAAAAAAGTGGAAACAAACAAATATAATGTTGGTTGTCGTTTTTGAAATACTAAAACCAGCTAGTTACACATTTTAATGATGATTCTAAAATGTTAAAACTCAATAAAGTGTTATTGTTTTTATTTACAAATTTAATCTTTGCAGAAAGAAAGAAAACAAAATTTTAGACAAAAATTAATTTGCGGTCAAAGAGAAAGCACATAAAATTTAGAGTAATCAAATACCACAACCTAGATGAATCTTTAATGCAGTTTGTATCTAATTTTTATATATATATTTGAGAAAGTCATGGCTCATAAATTAGTCATATAACCATTTGATAAGCCAAGTTGGACATATAATACTTGAGCACATGATTATTACTCTCTGTGGTACATATTTATACACAATAAATGATAATTATAGTTGTAAACAGAAAAATAATCCTATAAAATCTTGCATTATATATAAAAGTATCTTAAGTGCAATAATTCATTTATTTATGATAATACAAAGTTAGCTAAGAGCATCCGAGATGAAAAATAAGTTAAAAGCTCGTCAAAATATTTACATGGGTGTCTCGAGACCACCAAAGATCCATCTGATTATGTCACTGTATATATATGACATGAAAAAGTTTTAAACCTCATACCTATCTATAATATAGCTTATAAAATTTTACAAGTTTATACATTGTAAAAGAGAAAATTAAAAATTTAAAGACTAGCTTTTAACTTGATGATTTTGCATGATATATCAAACTTATAAACTTATCAAAAACTCTAACATTGTGATGCTCTAATGAACCAAAACATACTTAAAATAACATGCATTAATTACCAAAATCTAGTTTGAAGTATAAAATACTTGAAAGTAGTTCTTTGATTTAATCCTTCTAACAAACCAACAAAAGTATCACCAATCTTATATGAACAAAAAGTCATCAAAATAGATATAAAACCTTTTACCTAGTTTATATATAGAAATCTAATTAATGTAACTCAAAATATTGTCTTGTGAAACCTATTTTATTTTCTTTGTCGCTTCACTTGTCACACTTTTATCATGCATTATGCATTAATTAACTTTGATTTTGATTGTATAAACACCACCCCCAAATTCATTTATTATGAATTCAAGTTCAAAGATATGAATGTTATTTAACTATGACGAGTTTTTAACTCAGATATACACGACTTAACCGGGTTAATAATGAACTACAATCACATACATGTTAAGTTGTATACATAAAAAAAGAAAGACTTAAAAAATCAATACTTACCGAGTTTGCAAGATGATTAGTCGCGCCAAACGGGTTATAGTTTCCGGACAACGGTAAGATCAAAGACGAGTTGTAAAGAACCAAACATGTAAGTGTCACAACTGCAAACACGATCACCATTCTGGGAATTTGTTTTAAAAGGTGGTGGCTGAACCTGAACTCCGTTGGCGGTGGTGACGGTGATCGTGGCGGTGACGGCTTCTCGTGTTGGTCACTGGCAGCCATCTTGTTGTGTCCGCTGTCCATAATTCCCATGGTAAGATGATATAACCTATGGTTTTGTTCTTTGTTATGGTTTTTTTCTTATGTATGTTGACATATTTATTTATGTACTATGATTATTATGTTACATCAATAGTCCTTCAAGTATTGTTTGACTTGAATTTTTGACCTTGTAAATTTAAGGTTTTGTGTTTTTAGTTTTTTTTATAAGTAAAATATTTCCAAATCACTTCTCTATTTATACATCTCATAATAAATGTGTTTTTACCGTGTAAGTTTTGTAAAGTAATTATAAGTTTAATTTTAGAAACACGTACAAGAATTAGCAAAATCTGTTCAATGCTAGCAGCTTGAGAATGCATGTATGTACTTTTGTAAGGTTATAAGTTTTATAAAAAGAAATGATACATTATTATTTTACTCATCTTTTTATAGGGTTAAAATCATGAAATAGTAACCAACTTTCAGTTTTGTTCCAATTTAGTCACTGCAACTTTCTTTTGATTATAAAATAATAATCAAGTTTGAAAAGTGTTCCGTTTTAGTCACTCAAAGTATCAATAATGTTTTATTATTATGTAATTTTTATGTTTGAGTGACTAAGACGGAACACTTTTCAAACTTGGTTATTATTTTTTGGCATATATCTCTTTTCATCTGTGCATAAGTTAGTTGTACATTAAGTTGGTTGGGGTTAGTGAAATGCAGGGGGTGGGTATTTATTGTTAATGTACAACCAAATAATGCACATATGGATACTTTAAAGATATGTTTTTTGAACAATTACACAATAATAGAACAGTATTGAAACTTGGATGGTTTTTCTGAATAGTTTAAAGTTTGAGTGACTTAATTGGAACAGTGATCAAACTTGGTTACTATTTGGCAACATTTTCCCCTTTTTATATATCATTTTACATTAATGTGTTAATCATCTATATACTTACAAAAACTATACATTGTTCTTTCAAAGTTAGATGGTCGATATGTATCAATGAAAAGAAGCGTTGAAAAATGAGAATTCTGAAAAAATATATAAAACTACTTGTTATTTGTCAAACGAGCATTTAAATATCACAACATCCAAAGTTCATCGATCATCACTCTTAAATGCTCCGCGCCAAACAATCTTGAAGTAGTCATGTCAAACTTTTAGAAAGGGAGGCTTCTACTCAATTTAATGGATTAAATTTTAATCCATTAGTCCAAATGTCAAAAACTATGGTTAAAAATAATAGTACTAGTAATAGAAAGACTACTAATGTTAGTATATTTCAATTATCGAATAGTAACACTTTACAGTTGTCTACTAAAGTGAACTAATCATATAACTAATTAATACGGAGTAGCAATGAAATAAAATTGATGGTGTCACTTAAATTTAATTTGAATTTATCAAATTGCTTAACATGAAAGAACTTGAAAGGCTGCGTGTGGTTTTCAAGTTCTATCTATATATGGATGATAAAGTTATTGTCCATCAAGCATTGTATGTGGATTTAATTATAAGTAGTGAAGTCATTCGAAAAATAGGCAGAAAAGTTACAAAAAATCAAAAAGTTTCCTAATACAAATTTGCTTACGAATGTAGAATAAAGGTGTGGATCTAATAAAGGATAACAAATTGGCGAAAATGACATGATCTCATAATTCATAAAACATATTTGAAAACGGGAAAAATAAATACCCGATGAACTTTTCTATTCCAATATTACTCTTATAGATCACTTTAACTTTAACCAGAAAGATATCCACGTAATGTTGCGGCGGGTATTCGATGACTATTTTTGTGGCGAGCAAATATTTTTTATTTTAAAATCTTCTTATTTAGCATGTCTCAAACACTTTATAAAAGAGATGTCGATATATGTTTTTCAAAAGTAAAACATTTAAATTATTAATAATGTAAATGGTTAACACTTTTATTTTTCAAATTGTATCATTAAATTAGTGGTTACAAGTTTAGTGGGCTTTTCTTATAAACAATTCAATTAAAATATATCATTATTGGGGGACGGTTACTATATGGTTTTAATGAGATTTAAATGTTCAGATTTTACATTAATTTTTTTGATTTAGGTTCATTTGGATACAAAGTTTTTTGTGGATACCAGGGGACCAATCTCCACCCTTCATCTTCATCTTAATCTAATGGATAAGATTAAACCAAAAATTATTTTCAACATTTTTTTTTCAAATCTTAATATCTCTCAAACCGTTAATCGTCAAGCGAAAAAAAATATACCATCACGATGAGCATTTAATTATCTTTCTATAGATATCCACTTTGATATACTTTCGACAAAAAAAAAATTCAAGTTTTTTTCACTTTTTTCACTTTTTTTTTCACATTTTTCACGTTTTTTTAACATTTTTAACGGTTTTTTCACTTTTTTCCACGTTTTTTTTCACGTTTTCTCACTTTGATATACTTTCGACAAAAAAAAAATTTCCGTTTTTTTCACATTTTTTCGACTTTTTCTCATTGAAACTTGCATGAGAATCATATATGATATTTAGATTTACTGTTAAATCATATATGATGTTAGTGTTAAATCATATATGATTGTGTTATGTCATATATGATATTTAATTTTAGTGTTAAATCATATATGATATTAGTGTTATATCATATATGATTTTTAATGCAAATTTCAACAACGGAAAAAAAAACGAGAAAACAACGTGAAAAACGGAAAAAACGAAAAAAAAAACTTTTTCTCGAAAAAACGTGAAAAACGAAAAAAAAGGTGAAAAAAGTAAAAAAAACGTGAAAAATCTGAAAAAATCTGAAAAAAACGTGGAAAAAAGATGAAAAAGACGTGAAAAAAACGTAAATTTTTTTTTTGTCGAAAGTATATCAAAGTGGATATCTATTGAAAGATAATTAAATGCTCGTCGTGATGGTATATTTTTTTTTACTTAACGATTAACGGTTTAGGAGATATTTAAATTTTAAAAAATTGGTGAAATAATTAAATGCTTTTAATCACAACCATTGATTTTTTTTTAGATGGATGGTGTGGATGAGTCCCCTAGTATCCAACCTTTTTTTGGTATTCAATATAACTCTCCTCAATTTTTTTATAGTAATGTTTTTGGTTTTAAAATTTAAAAACTTCCTTTTATAAAAAGTGTAAAATACTTTATACTCCCTCCGTCCCAAAATTATTGTCCCCGACAAAAAACACACAGTTTAAGAAAACATAATCATTACTGCATTCTCTCTCTTACTTTTTTGCAAAATGTCAGTTTTGCCCTTATGCAATTAATTAAATCTTTGAATGATGTTTGTAATTTTTAAAACCATATAGCCAAAAAAAAAAACTTTTAAACATGAGGCCCAACACATAAGCCCATATAAAAAAAACAACAAACTATTAAAAATGAGACCGGAAAAAAAAAATTCGCACAAAAAAAAAATTAACATCTCGCAACAACGCGCGGGACATAAACTCATATAAGGGGGAAAAATAAGGCCCAACACATAAGCTCATATAAGAAAAAAACAAACTATTAAACATGAGACCGAAAAAATAAACGCGCACAAAATATATATAAAAATAATAATAAATAAATAAATAAATTTAATGCCCTGCAACAACGCGCGAAAAATTAACGCCCCGCAGCAACGCGCGGGTAATCCTGCTTGTTGACACTAAAAGTGTTTATATATGATAGATAATTGTGTATTGTTAAGTTGTGTTTTAGTTTGAGATTTTTTTTTGAACGGCGGAATTGTATTAAGAAACTAGCAAGAAGCTAGAACAAATTACAAAGAGATAAGATTCGGATTTTTCATCCACTCTAACCAAGTAAATCTAGTTTTGCCTCTATAACTACACCAATAAAAGGAATAAGAAACTAGATCATCAAATAAAATCGCCTTAGATGGACTCCTAGAATCAAAAATAGTCTTGTTTCGATAATTCCACACCTGCCACCACATAGCATAATATGTCCCTTACAACAACTCTTTATGTTTCAAACTAATCCTGAGGGAGCAGAACCAAGCCAGCCACTCTTCATAAGAGTGAAACTCAGAATATGTTAACTCCCACCATAATGCAATCTTTCGATAAATATCTCTCGCCAACGAACAAGCAAAAAATAAGTGATTCATGGATTCAACCTCCTTATTGCAAACCGGGCAACATATATTTTGAATCTCAATACCTCTACGAGACAAATTCAGACGTGTAGGTAACAAATCAAACTGAATTTTCCAAGCCAAAATGTTAACTTTTATAGGCACCATCTTGATCCATCGAGTCTTTTGAGGACTACCTATTAACCGACTATCGTCAATAAACTTTCTAGCCGACGCAACAGAGAACTCGCCCGAACCTTCAAGGGTCCATTTCCATCTATCAACCATGTCATGCAGCAGAACACCTTCAATAACAATAGATAACGCCCTGAATTGTTCCATCTCCACGCCATCCCTAGGATGACGACGTAATGAGAAAGCAGTATCATTATGAGCCATTTTAGCCGCCACAGTAAGGTTCTTATCAGATTCAAGTGCATAAATTCTAGGAAATGAGGTTTTAAAATTCTTGTTACCCATCCAAACATCCTCCCAGAACTTAGTGTTTAGACCGTTACCAACCTGAATTTTCATATATTTCAACAGATCAATACCATTATTTCTCATCTTATTAACTTCATTCACAATAGACAACCAAGTAGACGAATATGATACTCTCGAATGCGTCTCAATTCCTCCACTATTACCATGAACTGCTCGAATGAACCTAGACCATAAAGCATCTTTGTCGTTGAAAAAACGCCACATCCATTTGAACAAAAGAGCTCTATTTAATGCGAAAAAACTTGAAACCCCCAACCCTCCTTTGTCTTTTGACGCCAACACTCTGGACCACTTGAACCGCGACATCTTTTTTTCCTTAACATCCGCTCCAATGAAAAAATTCCGTCTAATGTCTTCTAAACATTTAAGAACTTTAGAAGGGACTATATAAATAGACATATAATAAATGGGAGACGAACCCAACACCGATTTAAGAAGAGTAAGTCTACCTCCACTCGAAAGGGTTTTCATCTTCCACTTCGATAAACGGGAGTGTAATTTGGCCTTAATCTCGTCCCAAGCTTTTATACGAGACATCGAACCACCAACTTTAACACCAAGATATGAGAAAGGTGTCGTCAAAGTACAACACCCCATCTTGATCGCTGCTCTAGAAACTATCTCATCTTCAACAGAAATACCCATTAGCTTACTTTTTTGTAAATTCATCCGAAGACCCGAAGCCTTATAAAAACAATCCAAAGCTTGGACAAGAGTATTGATGTTAGAAACAGACCATTGTCCCACAAAGATAACGTCACCCGCATAAAATAAATGAGAAAGATGTAAGGATGAACTAACCGACACTCCTTTAAAGAGACCTTCGTTCACCAAGTTTTGAAAAGAAAGGTGAAGGCTCTCCATAATTAACAAAAACAGAAATGGGGATAAAGGATCACCTTGTTTAAGGCCTTTCCGAAATTGAAATTCTCTTGTAGGACTCCCGTTCACCAGAATTGAGCCTTTAGAAGAATTCAGACAGTTATGAATCCAATTTCTCCATTTCGAGCCAAACCCAAACTTATTCAACACATCATCCAGATAATCCCATCTAACTGAATCATAGGCCTTCTCAAAATCAACTTTAAATATCATGGTTTCTTTTTTCTTAGCGTGACACCAATGGATTAACTCATCAAGAATGAAAGGACCATCTAAAATTTGTCTATTAACAATAAATGCGGATTGAACTTCGTTAACTAACTCTCCTAAAACCCCCACAAGACGATTAGCCAAGATTTTTGCAATGATCTTATACAAACTGCCAATCAAACTAATCGGCCTATAATCTTTGACTACTTTAGCGTCTTGCATTTTAGGAATTAAAGCAATAAAAGATGAATTACCACCTTTAGGAAAATTACCCGATATGAAGAAAAAGGACACCGCATCAGCAACATCTTTTTTAATAATATCCCAATATCTTCTATAAAAACCAAACGTAAAGCCATCTGGCCCCGGAGATTTATCTATACCACAATCCCACACTGCCCTTTTTATTTCCTCAATCGTCACATTACTCTCTAAGTCAATACTCTGATCCGCACTTAGTTTATTCGGAAACTCCCCTTCTAGCATTAATCTAGACGAGCAAGGGCTGTCAAACCGCTCCTTAAAATGAGAGAAGAATTCGTTCTTTACTGAATTTGGATCCTCGATCCAATTACCTTCCGAAAGAATACCACGGATAGCATGCTGATTCCTTTTCTTATTAAGAATACCATGAAAAAATTTAGAATTTTCATCTCCTTCAATCGACCACTTTATCTTAGCTTTTTGAGCTATCTCCGTCGCCTCCAACATTTCCAGATCATGAATCAAATTTATCACATTCATCCTCTTATTTAGAAGCTCCTGATCCACTTTTTTTTCGTCAATTAATATATCAATATCCTTTAACATACCTTTCAACTGCGCCTTCTTCGTAGTAGCACTTTCTTTTTTATCCCTAACCCACAAGCGAGTCTGCAACTTTAAATGTCTCAATTTTTTCATGAACTTTGAAATAGCATTAGTATCCGAGATGCTCATATTACTCCAAGTATCTTCAATAAATCTGTCAAAACCATCCCATTCGAACCAATAGTGATACATTCTAAATGGAATGGGACCATAATCATGACACACCTCCCGTAATATAATAGGTCTATGATCCGATAAGTAGCGGTCAAGAGTAATAGAAGTAATATTTGGACAAAATCCCATAATACCTTCCGAAATCAAAAAACGGTCCAATTTACTCATTTTACTACCAGACTTATGGCACCACGTAAACGCACATCCTCCTAGAGGTACTTCCACCAGACCACTCGACGAAATAAAAGAGTTAAACACCATTGCATTATGATTATTAAAAATAGTGCCAAAACGTTCTTCTTTATGCCGAACTTCATTGAAATCCCCCATTAAAATAGATTCACCATCCCACCTATCAATCATGTGATTAAGATACGACCATAACATTCTCTTCTCAGAAGCTTCTTGAGGAGCATAAACGGATATGACAAGATACTTTTTAGCATTTGCAATCCACTCGCCTTGAATAGCCACAAAATAATCTGAAATCGTAGCGTTGTGTTTATGGAACATCCTAGGATCCCATGCACACAGAATACCACCTGAATTACCCACGGAAGGACCATACACGAACTCAAAGGAATAATTGCCCCAACAATTCTTGACACAAAAAGTATTAATCGACTCCATTTTTGTTTCTTGGAGAGATAAAAAATTCACCTTATTCTTATTACATAACTCCTTAACCCAATCTTTTTTAGTTTGAGATTTATATTACTTGCGCGAGTTAAAGAAAGTATTATCGGTTGTACTCATATAAGATTGAAATGACAAAATCAACGTCAGATTCAAAGGAAATTGTACCCGACCAAGGATGGACGTAAACTCGTAAGCTACCGAGGGTAGGGATAATCGTCTGGGTCTTATTGTGTGCCCATGTAATGTAAGACTAGTGAATTTTTCTAGATAAAAATACTAGTGATAGGTAAAACAAAGCGGTACTTTATATTTAAATTTACCGGCCACCTATTAACATTCAAATGTGATGGTCAAGTTTTATCACATTAACCATAAGGGATAATAAAAAACAAATTCTCTCTCTACCCTCAATTCAAAAACCCTAATTGATGAACATCTTCTAACAAAGATGACTTTCAAACTCTACAAATTAACAATCTAAATTCCTTTTTCCCTTTTGTTTGAATCCTGTTATAACCCCTGAAATTGGGATTAATCATTGATTGATTAATCTCATATCGAGCGTGTTAGGCGGGTTTCTCATCTTGGGTTTTTGTAATTTAGATTTGTTATTCTCCTCTTTAAATCAATTAGACTCCGTTTCCGTTTCCGTTTAATCTCGCTGTCATTGAAACCCTGATCTGTTTTTCTTTTCAATCCTTTTTTATCTTGATCTCCCTTCAATCCAAAGATTCTAATGGGGAGTCGTAGATCCAAAGAGGACGACGTTAATCGTATTTCTATCTCCATTTATGTTACAAATTTTCCGGAAAATTTTTCTGCAAAAGAGCTATTTCAATCATGTAAACAATACGGACATGTTGTTGATTCGTTTATCCCTCGGAAAAGGACGAAAGAAGGTAAACGTTTTGGTTTTGTTCGTTTTATCAACGTGTTTAATGTTGATCGCTTGGTGAACAATTTATGCACAATTTGGGTGGGTCAATTCAAGCTTCACGCTAATAAGGCAAGATTTCAAAGAGCTACTTTGAACAAGGGTCAAGGGGCAGATCATAAGAAGGTTGCTAATTCGTCTCGTCCTAATAGTGGGGATTCTGGGAGTTCTAATTCATATGTTAATGCGGTAAAAAATCATAAGTCGGTTGATCATGACTCCCCTGCCATTGTTCTTGACGAAGATTGTGCGCTCTCCAAAGACTTATCTTCATCCTTAATGGGTAGGATTAAAGAATTTGCGTCCCTTACCAATCTCAAGAACGCTCTTATGAACGAAGGTTTCGTGGACTTGAATGTAAGTTACTTAGGGGAATTGTGGGTTCTCTTAGAATTTTCCTCTGTGAAATCGAAAGAGGCATTCCGCGATAATGTGGGAGTTAGCTCTTGGTTCTCGGAAATTCGCCAAGCTTCTTTCGATATCAATCCTGATGGTCGCATTGTGTGGGTAGAAATTGAAGGTGTTCCATTGAAACTATGGACTTTGAACACTTTCAAAAGAATTGTCACCAGGTGGGGGAACTTAATCGACACTAATGACTCTGATGGGAATTGTTTCCACTCGAAACGATTATGTTTGTTCACTAAGTCCATCTCAAATATTTATGAAAACTTCAAGATCATTTTCCGTGGAAAAGTGTATTGGATTCGTGCTAAGGAGGTCCCTGGTTGGACCCCTGACCTGGTGGAGGACTCGGATGAGGAGGAATTATCTGATGACGATTCATTAGAAGAAGGAATGAAGAACCTTGAATCTGAGAATGATTGTAGCAACTCGTTCGAAGTTCCAGATACGGTTTTTGAAAATGAAGGTGGTTCAAAAAAGGACTCATCTGTGGATCCTTTTGGGCTATACCCTTTGCTTAACAAAAAGACAAAGGATCAAAAACATAAGGAGAGTGGTACAAATTCTAGTCCCAAATTCCCACCGGGTTTTACACCTAATAACGACAATGATGATACAGGGGATAAGAAGTCTGTTAATGACTTTGAAGAGGAGAAGCTCAACGAAGACGATGGAGATTCTAACAATTCCAACCTCAAAGAAAATGTAGATGAATCCGCAAGTTTCGGTCGTTTTAAGAAATCAGTGGCACCGAGTTCAGGGGGCTCATTTATGTGTCTTATGGAGGAAGTGGTGAAAGTTGGCCAAACAATGGGCTATAACATGGATGGGGTGATTAACAATCTGTCCGATATCATTGAATCTCAAGGAGCGTCGATTGTAGATCGATGAATTTTTTGTCCCTTAATATACAAGGCCTCGCTCAAAAGGCCAAAAAAGATTGGGCAAAGGAGTTATGTGTGAAGAATAAGGTGAATTTTCTAGCGATTCAAGAAACAAAGATGGAGGAGATTGATCTTTTCAGTGTTCGTCGGTGTTGGGGTAATTCGACTTTTGAGCATCTTCATAGTAATTCGGTAGGCAATTCAGGTGGAATCTTGTGTGTTTGGAATCCCAACATTTTTTGTAAAAAAAGCTTCACTATTTCGGATTTTTTTATCATTATTAGGGGTGTTTGGTTATTGAACGGTATTGACCTCATGATTATTGCGGTCTATGCTCCTCATGATCCGCGTGATAAACGTATGCTTTGGGACTACTTGGCGCATGTTATTAATCAGTGGCAAGGAGAGGTTGTGATTATGGGGGACTTCAATGAGGTTCGCGTCAAATCAGACAGGTTTGGTACTAATTTTAATGTTCTTGGGGCGAATATTTTTAATTCTTTTATTAATTCCACGGGTCTTGAAGAAGTTCATCTTGGAGGAGTTGCTTTCACTTGGTGTCATTAAATGTTTTCTTCGACCAAAATGAGCAAGTTGGATAGATTTTTTGTATCTAACAATTTGCTAAATATTTTCCCTCACATTAGCGGCATCACTTTGGACAGATTCTTATCCGATCACAGACCGATTCTTCTTCGAGAGTCGGCCCATGATTATGGTCCGGTTCCCTTCCGATTCTTTCACCATTGGATTCATCTCGAGGGCTTTAATGATTTCGTCACTTCAACTTGGAATTCTGCCCCTTCTGTTGACTCTAATGGAATGCGTAACTTGGCGGGTAAATTGAAATTTCCTAAAGCTCACATCAAGATTTGGATTAAAGATAACAAAAGTGAAACAGTTTCTACTATTGCAAATCTTAAGAAGGAGTTGAACCAGTTAGATGCGGTTATTGACAAAGGTACAGGTACTGAGGTAGAAGCGGAAAAAAGAATGGAGGTGTTGGCTGCTCTTCGTAACATTGATCATATTCATTCCATGGATTTGGCTCAAAAAGGCCAAAGATCAAATGGTCATCGAAGGCGATGAAAACTCAAATTTTTTTCAAGAATTTGAATAAAAAACGTAATCAAATGAACATCAGGGTATTACGATGATGGAGTTTGGAAGGTGCTGCCCCTTATAGATGTCAAACAAGAATGTCTTTCTCATTTTCGGATAAGATTCGCTAAAACTTCGGAGAGGCTTTGCTAATATGATATGAGATTTCCGAAAAATTTATGGAACGATCAATGTCAGGACCTCTGAGCTGAGAAGTTTCTAAACAGGAGATTATACGGATGTTTGGGGGCTTCTGTGGGCACAGACAAATCCACAGGCCCCGAGGGTTTTCTTTTGGCTTTTATCGGCTTGTTTGGACTGTTATTGAGCACGATGTTTATATGGTGTAATCATTTCTTTCATTTATGGAGAAATTTCCCCCTGGTTGTAACTCATCATTTATAGCTTTGATCCCAAAAATCCTGGACGCTAACTTGGTCAAGGACTTTAGACCTATTAGCCTCATTGGAAGTATCTACAAGATCATTGCTAAGATTTTGTCTAATTAATGTTTTGGGGGACATTGTTAATGAAGTGCAATCTGCATTTATGCCGGAAAGGACATAATGGTTAGATGGTTCCGTTTATTCTTAATGAGATTCTCCAGTGGGTGTTTTCTACCATAATGAAGAAGAAAAATTAATTTTTAAGGTCGATTTTGAAAAACGGCTGTTCGAATTCCAATTAGATGGGATTTTTTAGATGATGTTCTTAAAGAGTTCGGTTTCGGGTGTAAATGGCGTAACTGGATTCAAAGTTGCCTAACTTCTTCTAAGGGTTCTATTCTTGTCAATGGATGTCCTACGAATGAGTTCCAATTCTATAAAGGGTTGAAACAAGGCGATCCTTTATCCCCCTTCCTCTTTATCCTCGTGATGGAGAGCCTTCATTTATCTTTTCAAAGGATCGTAAACGCGGGGATGTTTAAAGGTATTGTGTTAGATCAATCTTTATGTCTTTCGCATATGTTCTATGCGGATGATGCTATTTTCTTAGGGGAGTGGAGTGACGGTAATATCTCCACTTTGATTCACGTTTTGAAATGCTTTTTTCATGCTTCGGGCCTTAAGATTAACTTGAACAAAAGTAAGATAATGGGGATTAATGTAGGAGGAAGTGCTCAGGTCATTCAAAGCGGGCTGCAAAGTTAGGTAGGTCTCGTTCTTAGTGTTTTACTACTATCTTAGGACTAGAGTGGGAGGTTCTATGACACGTTATCAAGATTGGCTAAGAGATAGTGAATAGGTTGCAGGTCTCGGCTTTCCAAATGGAAATCCAAAACTTTATCTATTGGTGGTCGTTTAACTTTGTTGAAATCGGTTTTAGGATCTATTCCAGTCTTTCACATGTCTATTTTCAAAGTTCCTTCAAAGGTGCTTCATATCTTGGAGTCTATTAGAAGTCATTTCTTTAATGGCCATGATCCGGGTAGTAAAAAGGCTTCTTGGGTTAAATGGAATAATGTTTTGACAGACAAAAAATGAGGCGGGCTAGGTGTGTCTAGCTTATTTGCGTTAAATAGAGGCTTGATGATTAAGTGGGTTTGGAAGTTTCTCTCGCAAAAAAGACTCTCTTTGTGTAACATTCCGTATTTTCAGGTCATTTTCGACGTCATCTATTTTACGAGTTTCCGTGAGTGAATGTCGACATTTAACATTTTATTTGTCGATAATAAATATTTTCGTATTTTATTATGAAAAATTTGGAGAAGAATTGATAATTTTTATTTTTGACGTTTCGCGAGTCAACGGTTGATCGCGCGTTCGTTAATCGTTTTGAGCATCGTAAAAATTTACGACATTGTTCGCTTTATATTTTTTTGATCATAAAAATATCTTTTTTATGAACCACGTATATTTGTTCCTATCCTTGGTCATTGGCCTCGTCGTTTAATTAATAAGATATTTATTAGATATTTATTAGATATTTATTAGATTATTTATCGGAAAATATCCTTTTAGATATTTTCCTTTAACTAAACCCTAGTTAACTTAACTAGGAGTTTTTAACTGTTAAGCACCTATATAAATGCTTAACTAGTAAGAAAAATACAAAAAACACAGTCCCTCAAGATTAAAACAAAAAATCTATATCATCATATATCACGGCTCAAAAACCATTCACATTACACATCCATACTTTGATTTTCTAGATCAAAATACAAGTTGTTCTTACATCTATTTCTAGGTTGTTTTACAAGCATTGGTTAACCATTTGCAAGTATTGGAGCAAAGATTGGAAGATTATGGTTTCAAACCTAATCTAGGGTTTCCATTGGTGCAAGCTTGTGTTTTTGATCTAAACCAAGGGAACACAATCAACAAACAATCATTTTTTTTTTGTTTTGGAATTTGGATTTGTTTGGTCATCATACTACATATCATCAAGGGTAACTAAGACTCTTTATGTATTCATACTTATGATTTTATGTGTTCATATGTTTTATTTAGCTAATAACACTCATTTAGGGTTTTCTTTAATTGGGTTCGGTAACAAATTAGGTAAAGCTAAAAAAAAGTCCCTAAAAAAAAGTTTTAAAACACATTCTGAGAAAATTATCTTAAGGGGCTGTTTGTAATTCGAAATTTACATATATGTTTTATGATTTTATAAAATACTACATGTCACAAGGATCGAGGGGTCATAAAGAACTCGAAAAACCGATTAAATTAATAAAGAAGAAGAGATACGCTTATTTAAAGTTTACGATAGTTAATACTTTTATAAAACAATTTTTATAAAAAAAGTACTATTCATTACAGGAACTTATACTTTATAAAACTCAATAATATGATAAAATTTCAATTTACAAAGAACATGCTCGAAAGAATCACTAAATCGGAGTTAAAACGAATAAGTTATGACGATTATTACGATTAAGTTAATTAAATTTATATAAGTATTACTATTCATTGATTAGTAAAAGTATTATTCATTCAGCAGATTTTAACTTTTTAAAAATCGATTATTTGATAATCTTTCAAATCGGAAAGCAGTGAACGATGGAAACGTACACAACGGAGTTTTTAAAAACGAGATAAGTTACACAATTTTTCTAACTTGGTGCACTATTTTCTGATGGGAATAGTGTTGGTTAGTTTTTAATAAACTTTTTGCGAAAACTTTTTGGATCATTTTAATAACATTTATAATTAGTTAGACTTTATAAATATTATTTTACAACTGGCGATTATACCATTTTACGGATTATTTATACGGTGATAAATACATGGTATTTAATTATCAAATACAACTTTGAACATAATTGCACAACGCAACTAGATGTGATTTAAGTTATATAGCGATATATGTGTTATTAGTTATCCAAAGTGTTTATTACTTGGGAATTTCATAATGATGCCTCTTTCGGATGGCGTATGAAAGACTGTTGTGTTTGGATTTTCGGATTTAAAAGTATCAGCTCCTCGTACGTATGTCCTGACCTCTGTAATTTTGATAGCCCGACGATAATGCGATATAACAACTATAGATTATATTCTAATGTTATTAATTAAATTACTTGGTACATTATACGACCCATATTTACTTAGGTTGCTTTCGGATAAATTTCCGTGCTACATTTTCTGCATTACCTGATTTATTTGTCACTTCACTCCTAAGGTTGAGTTTTCTTGTCTCGCAATTCAATCTTTTTAATGTTTTATATATCCGACGAGGGGAATACATGTAGTTTACAAACTCTTTTTCGTATAGTTTACTTATAACATTGTGATTACTTTTCAAGGACTTTGTGAGTCATAGTCTCGCATTTCAATCTTTTTTCAATGTTTTATAAAAACTGCAGAGGGGGAATACATGCTCGTTACAAACTATATATTTTACTACAGTACAATTACCTTCTCAATACTTTGTGGTTCATAGCCCCCCATTTTATCTCCTTGTTTTATAAACTCTGGGGGGTGGAAATTACATGATTGTTTTACTACGGACACAAGTGTTTTTGTTTTAAACTGTATGCTATCCAGGTATTACTGCCTGTTATTATTGATAAGTACCACTATTCGCCTATTTATGTCCCTACTTTATCATGAACCGTCAATTGCTATTGTAGTTGAGCTGCGAGTTGTTTGTGGAGAGGTCTATCGGGACTGACTATCCCACTGGAATTTCTTAGGTCAGCACATGTTGACACATGGTGCATTTAAACATTGTGTTTAATTTATAGGTTGTTGGCAAGCATCGATCATTTGGTGGCACAAACTGTTTAAGGCTTCGTTGTCATGAGCTTAGCGCAATATACTTATATACTTAGACTTGATGATTGTGTTTCTTTGTCTTCATTACTTGTTTTGGCCTTTGGAATATGTATTAGTCACCATTACTCGTTCTTGTGGTCCACTATTCTAAACATTACTTGATTTAATGAATCACTACTTGGATTTCGGAAATAACACTTTGAAATCTGTAAACGCTACTTTTCTTACAAAGACCATTTCAATTAATTATTTTTAACACTGCTTTTTACTTAAACATAATGAATTCCAAACCCTTTTTTTTTGTTGACCGGTTTTAGCATGTATTTTCAGGTTAATATTTCTGCTAGGGGAGCATTGGGTGCATTCGAGTCGCGCGGTTATAATATTTTTGAACGACTTTAATAATTTGAGTACCATTAAATAATTTTTGTAAACTCTGTTTTAATATAACAAATGTGAAATTTATTTTAAAACGTCTCTTTTGAGGTCTGATTTCACGTGGACTTGTGTTTTGTGCCCTGATGTAGCACCCCAAAATTTGCAACCATTCCGTGCGTGATGTCCATGATTTTTTTTGGGGGTGGTATAGATGGTATCAAGAGCTGAAGTCTTATGAGAACTTCCCTCCACCCCCCCCCCCCCCCCCCCCCCCCCCAGGTCGTTTTTTCAAAACCTAGACTTATGACCATGTTTTCAAAATATAGAGTATTCCCTTGTTTTATCCGATATCTGGCCGCGATTGCTCCGGTAACTTATATGCTCTCTTTTGCATCCCTACTACTGTACTTGGATAATGAGTATTTAATACTTGAATATGATTTTCGTTTCTTACGTTCTATCATATGACGTCTTACTATTTATCCTATATATCGGTCTGTATATAAATATTAACACTGGCGTTTTCGTGTACTTCCTGATTTCTCATTTTACTCCCTTGAGCGTCAATGCTGGTATTATATATGGATACCTATACTTATGGGCTAATTTTTTTGATTCTTACGGATTAACTTTCGTATTTTCGCGGAACTTTAACTTGTCACTTTCATAGTTGTACCTTTTAGAGAAAAATAAAGAAAAAAAAAAAAAAAAAAAACACATAACCTTTAGAACTAGAACACGACTTTTTACGTTCATTTTTATTGATTGAATAAATCTTTACGTTCATTTTTGTTGACGCTAACTCTGCATATGTTCGGATATTCTTGATAATTGTTATGACACTATCTGCTTTACTACAATCTCGATGTCAACCTATAGACCATTTTGTTGTCACCCTATGAGCTACTTCACGTCTTACGATAAGGACTATTCTTTGCGTTATAAAAACTATTGATACATTTCTACATCACACTAATTGTGACGAAATTGAGCATGACATCTTTGGACTCAAATATACATAGCTTAATCACCTATGTTATATTTGGTGCATAGAATCTGATTACCAAGCTTTCAGGATAAGACCAGGTTCTCATGCTTGAGAGTAATCACCTTAAAACCTACACCTCTTCATCAACACAATTTCGGATGAAATATCCGCATCTTTCTCCAAACCCGTACCTTCGTCAAGTGTCGCAACTTGAGCCTTGAGGACAAGGCTCATTTAACGGGGAAGGACTGTAACATTCCGTATTTTCATGTCATTTTCGACGTCATCTATTTTACGAGTTTCCGTGAGTGAGTGTCGACATTTAACATTTTATTTGTCGATAATAAATATTTTGTACTTTTAATTATGATTAATTTGGGAGAATGATAGAATTGATTAATTTTTATTTTTGACGTTTCGCGAGTCAACGGTTGATCGCGCGTTCGTTAATCGTTTTGAGCATCGTAAAAATTTACGACATGTCTCGCTATTATTCTTATGATAATAAAATATCATTTTATGAACCATGTCATTTTTGTTCCTCAACCTTGGTCATAGCTCGCGTTTAATTAATAAGATATTTATTAGATATTTATAAGATATTTATTAGATATTTATCTAAAATATCTTTAAAATATCTTTTAGATATTTTCCTTTAACTTAACCCTAGTTAACTTAACTAGAGTTTCTTAACCTTAGTTAAGCCCTATATAAAGGCTTAACTAGTAGAAAAATTACAAAACACTTTCCTTAAGATGTAAAATCCAAAAATCCTCTTCTCCATATTTATCACGGCTCATAACCATCTAACATAACTCATTCCATTACTTTGATTTTCTAGACAAATACAAGTGTTTCATTACATCTATTCTAGGTGTTTACAAGCATTGGTTAACCATTTGCAAGTTTTGGAGCAAAGATTGGAAGATTATGGTTTCAACCTATCTAGGATTTCCAATTGGTGCAAGCTTTGGTTTTTATCTAAACAAGGGTTTGGTTTTGTTTGGGTAATCATACTACATATCTTCAAGGCGTAAACTAAGGACTCTTTAAGTTTTCAATATTATGATTTTATGTGTTCTATGTTTTATTTAGCTAACACCATTTAGGGTTTATTTAATGGGTTTGTAACAAAGTGGTAAAGCTAAAAGTCCTAAAACAAGTTTTAAACCATTCTGAGAAAAATATCTTAAGGGGGTGTTTGTAATTCAAAATTTAATATTGTTTTAGATTTTATAAAATTACTACATGTCACAAGGATCGAGGGGTCATAAAAGAACTCGAAAACCGATTAAATAACGAAGAAGTACGCTATTACAAGTTTACGTAGTTAATACTTTATAAACAATTTTTATAAAATGTATATTCATTACGAAACTTATACTTTATAAACATCAAATAATATGATTAAAACTTTCAGTTACAAGAAACGATGCTCGAAAGAATCACTAAATCGAAGTTTAAAAGTCGAATAAGTTATGACGATTTACGATTTAAGCTAATTAAATTTTTTTAAATTTTTACTATTCTGAATAGTAAAAGTACTATTCATCAGCAGATTTTAACTTTTTTAAAAATACGATTATTTTGATACATCCTTCATAAATACGAAAGCAGTGAAGAAGGAAACGTACACAACGGGTTTTTTAAAACGAGAAATGTTACACACGTATTTTCTAACTTGTGCACTATTTTCTGAGGTGAATAGGGTTGGTTCGTTTTTAATAAAAAAACTTTTCGCGAAAATTTATGGAATCATTTAAATAATTTTTATAATTAGTTTAGACTTTTATAAATATTATTTTACAAAGGTGTCGATTTTAAAAACATTTAACGATATACGGAGATTATAAATACATCGGTATTTAATTAATCATAATACGATTTGAAACATATTTCACAAATCGGCAACTAGATGGTGATGTAGCTATATACGGATATATGTGATTATTAGTTATATACAAAGTGCTATATTACTAGGGAATTTCATAATGATGGCCCCCGTCCTACACTATTGGATGGCGTATTGACGAGTTGGTTGGATTTACGATTTAAAGTATAATAGCTCCTAGTTTACGTCATGTCATGGACCTCTTTAATTATGATAGCCCGACGATAGTGCCGATATAAAAATATAAGATTATTTTCAGTTATTAATTTTAAAATACTTGGTACTTATACGGACCCATATTTACTTAGGTTGCTTGGGATATTTCCGTGATACATTTTTCTGCCAATTTACTGATTATTGCGTCCACTTCACTCTAAGGTGAGTTCATTAGTCTCGCAATTAAACTTATATTGTTTTATAAATCCTCTTGCTCGTGGGGAAATACGGCTTGTTTACAAACTCTTTTACTTCTCGTTTATCTCTATAACATTGATTACTTTTCAAGGACTTTGTGACGTTCTTAGTCTTGCATTTCAATCTTTTCATTTGGTTTTATAAATCAATAACGCGAGGGATTACATGCTCGTTACAAAACTCATATATTTTAATACAGTACAATTCCTTTCGCTAATACTTTGTGAGGTTATAGCCCCCATTTCTATCTCGTGTTTTTATTAACTCTGCGGGGTGGAATTACATGATTGTTTTACTCGGGACACAAAAGTGTTTTTTTTAAACTTTGTAGCTATCCAGATTACTGCTCTGATTTTATTGCCTAAGTTACACTATTGCCAATTAAGTCCCTATTATATCATGAAAACCTCAATTGTATATGTAGTGAGCGCGAGTGTTGTGGATATATCTATCGGGACTGACAATCCCACTGGAATTTACTGGTCACCAAGGTTGACCATGGTGCATTTATCATTGAGTATACTTTTAGGTTGTTGGCAAGCATCCTATATTTGGGGCACCACATACAACTAGTTAACGCTTCGGGGCTTTTGAAGCTAGAGCGCAATAAATTTACTTATATAATTAGACTTTGATGAAGTGTTTCTCTTGTCTACATTACTTGTGTTTTGGACTTTGGTATATGTACTTAAGTCCACCATTACTTCGATCTTGTGTCCACTACTTAAACATTACTTGATTTAATGTCTCACTATAGGATTTCGGGAAAGAAACACTTTGAAATACTGTAACGCTACTTTTCTTACAAAGACATTTCTTAAATTATTTCAACACTGCTTTTACTTAAACCTATGAATTCACCAACTTTATGTTGACCGTTTTAGCATGTATTTTCAGGTTACTATTTTGCTAGTGGAGCATTGGGAGCATTCGAGTCGCGCGGATATATATATTTTTGAACGCTTAATAATTTGAGTACCATTAAATAATTTGTAAACTCTGATTTTAATATAACAAATGTGAAATTTATCTTAAAACGTCTCTTTTGAGGTCGTTTTCCGTGACTTGTGTTTTGTGCCCTGAAGTAGCACCCCAACATTGCAACCATTCCGCTGCGTTGTCCTGATTTTTTTTGGGGGTGTTACAGATGGTATCAGAGCTGAAGTCATAGAGAACTAGGTCGTTTTCAAAACCTAGACTATGACCATGTTTTTCAAAATATAGAGTCTTTCCTTGTTTTATCCGATATCCGTGCGCGCTTGCTCCCAGGTAACTTATATGCTCTCTTTTGCATCCCTACTACTATTACATGGATAATGAGTATTTAATACTAGACTATGATTTCGTTCTCTTACGTCTATCATATGACGTCTTACTATTTACCTTATATCGGTCTGTTATATAAATATTAAACCACTTGGTTTTCGTTTGTACTTCTGATTTTCACTTTTACTCCCCTTTGAGCTCGTCTAATGCTGGTATTATATATGGATACCTATACTTATGGGCTAATTTCTTCTTGATCTCTTACGATTAACTTCGAACTTTTCGCGACTTTAACTTGTCTACTTATAGTGTACCTATAGAGCACATACCTTTTTAGAAACACGACTTTTTACGTTAATTTTTTTGATTGAATAATCCTTTCGTTAATTTTTGTTTGACTATTCTGCATTTTGTTCGGAATATTCTTGATACTTCGTTATGACCTATCGCTTTTACAAAAACAATCTCGATGTCAACCTATAGACCATTTTGTTGTCACCCTATGAGCTACTTCACGTTTACTTTACTGACTATTTCATTTCGTTATAAAACTATTTGATACATTTCCTACATCACACTATTTTGACGAAAATGAGCATTACATCATTGGACCTCAAATATACATAGCTTAATCACCTATGTATATTTGAGCATAGAATGGATTAACAATGCATTAAGGTCACAAAACTAAAAAAAAATTAAGCAAAAAATAAAAAACTTATAAAATAAAACACACTCAAAATCTTACACCCCCCTCAAGAATAAAAAACAAAGCCAAACAAGAAAGTTTACTAAAACTACAGACATGTCATGCTGAGAGTAATCACCTTAAAACTACCACCTCTTCATCAAACACAATTTCGGATGAAATATCCGCATCTTTCTCCAAACCCGTACCTTCGTCAAGTGTCGCAACTTGAGCCTTGAGGACAAGGCTCATTTAACGGGGAAGGACTGTAACATTCCGTATTTTCAGGTCATTTTCGACGTCATCTATTTTACGAGTTTCCGTGAGTGAGTGTCGACATTTAACATTTTATTTGTCGATAATAAATATTTTTCGTATTTTATTATGAAAAAAAAAAATAATTTTGGAGGAAGATTTGAAAATTTTATTTTTGACGTTTCGCGAGTCAACGGTTGATCGCGCGTTCGTTAATCGTTTTGAGCATCGTAAAAATTTACGACATGTCTCGCTATTATTTTTATGATCATAAAATATCATTTTATGAACCACGTCATATTTGTTCCTCAACCTTGGTCATAGCTCGCGTTTAATTAATAAGATATTTATTAGATATTTATAAGATATTTATTAGATATTTATCTAAAATATCTTTTAGATATTTTCCTTTAACTTAACCCTAGTTAACTTAACTAGAGTTTCTTAACCTTAGTTAAGCCCTATATAAAGGCTTAACTAGTAAGAAAAACATACAAAACACATTCCTAAGATGTAAAACACAAAAATCTCTCTCATCATATATCACGGCTCAAAACCATCTCCATAACACATCCATACTTTGATTTTCTAGATCAAATACAAGTGTTCTTACATCTATTCTAAGGTGTTTACAAGCATTGGTTAACCATTTGCAAGTTTTGGAGCAAAGATTGGAAGATTATGGTTTCAAACCTAATCTAGGATTTCCATTGATGCAAGCATGGTGTTTTTGATCTAACCTAGGGTTTGGATGTGTTTGGTCATCATTACTACATATCTTCCAAGGGTAAACTAAGACACTTTATGTTTATTCATACTTATGATTTTATGATGTTTCATATGTTTTATTCTAGCTAAATCACCATTTAGGTTTCTTTAATGGGTTTTGTAACAAGTGGTAAGCTAAAAAGTCTAAAAACAAGTTTTTAAACATTCTGAGAAATATATTCTTAAGGGGCTGTTTGTAATTCAAAATTTACTATATTGTTTTATGATTTTATAAAAGACTTACATGTCAACAAGGATCGACGGATCGGGGTCCATAAAGAACTCGAAAAACCGATTAATAAACGAAGTAAGATCGCTATTTACAAGTTTACGATAGTTAATATTTTATAAAACAATTTTTATAAAAAAGTACTATTCATTACAGAAAACTTTATAAGCTTTATAAACATCCATATAATATGATAAACTTTCAATTCAAGAAACTTCGCTCGAAAGAAACACTAAAATCGGAGAGTTTTTCTGATTTAAAACGATAAGTTATGTCGATTATACGATTAACCTAATTAAATTTATAATAAATTATTATATTCATGATAGTAAAAGTACTATTCATCAGCAGATTTTAACTTTTTAAAATCACGATTATTTGATTCATTTTCAATACGAATAAGCTGTAACGAAGGAAACGTACACAAACGGTGTTTAAAACGAGAAAGTTACACACTATTTTCTAACTTGTGCACTATTTTCCTGAGGTGAATAGTGTTGGATTACTATTCACAACAGAAAGTTGAAAATTTTAATATCTAATATTTTGATCACTCGTCTTTGTACGAAAGCGTGGGCATAAGAAACGTCAAATTAGGGCTTAAAACGCAAAAGTTATGTTATATTTACTAAAACGATAATTATAAACGTTTTTACTTAATCAACCCAATTTTTCCAAAACAATTAGATGGTGATTGAGCTATATAGACCTATATGTGGTATTAGTTATCAAGTGCTATATTACTAGGGAATTTCATAATGAGGCCTCTTCGGATGTCGTATTGACGAACTGTTGGATTTACGATTTAAAGTATCCTAGCTCCTCGTACGTCATGTCATGACCTCTTAATTATGATAGCCCGAACGATAGTATGATGATAACTATATAGGATTGTACATGGTAGTTATTAGACGACGTACTTGAGTACTGATACGACCCATATTTACTTAGGTTGCTTTCGGATATTTCCGTGATACGTTTTCTGCCATTTACCTGATTATTTCATCACTTCACTCCTAAGGTGAGTTCATAGCCCCCATTTCTATCTCCTTGTTTTATAAACTCTACGGGGTGGAATTACATGCTTGTTTTACTACGGACACAAGTGTTTTGTTTTAAACTGTATGCTATCCAGATTATTACCTGCATATTATTGCATAAGTTACCACAGTGCCATCTAAGTCCCTACCATATCATGAACCGTCAATTACCACTATTGTGAGCGCTAGTGTTGTGGATAGATCTATCGGGACTAACAATCCCCACCTTGAATTTCTGGTCACAAGTTGACCATGGTGCATTTAACATTGAGAATAACTTGTAGGTTGTTTTGGCAGACACCCTACCCACTTGGGGCAAAAACAGTTAAGGCTTCGGGGTCATGAGCTTAGTGCAATAATACATGTTTTTGGACTTCGGAATATGTACTTAGTCCTCCATTACTTAAATCTTGTGGTCCACACTTTTACTTATAAACCTATGAATTCACTCAACCTTTGTGTTGACCTTTAGCATGTTTAATTTCAGGTCCTCAGATATAAGCTTGGATGGGAGCCGTGATGGATATCGATGAAAACGGATTCTGTGTTTTAATTAAATTCGATGCAACTTTATCTATAAAAACTTATGTCGTCTTTTGGGATTATTAAGCTTTTGTTTAAAGAACTTATGTAGTATGTCTTTTCTTTTCAAAACTTATGGGACCTAATGTATAAACTCTGATTTTGCTATAATGCATCGAATGTTCTTGTTTAAAACGCCATTTTTAGGTCGTTTCCTATATCTTGATTGTTGTACTTTGACGTAGCACCCCAATGTTACCATTCCGCTGCATATCAGATTTTGGGGGTGTTACAGATTGGTACCAGAGCCAAGGTTATAGGGAACTGGGTCATTTTTCAAAACCTAGTCTATAACCACAAATTTTAAAGATTTTCCTTACTTTCATTTTTCAAATTACAGAATCCTTCATCGCTGATCCGATATCCGCGCGCGCATCCCTGATCCGTACTTGCTCTTTTGATTATCATTATAGTATTATATAATTTATATATATTACTTAGTTTAGATCCGATCTCTTATGCCTATCTTCTAGCGTATTACTACTCATTCGTATCGGTCAAGTATATAAATATTGACCATTCCGATTAATTCATGATCAAAACTCTTATTTTCTCGGTTAGTATCATATACCTCAACTCAGTATACTTTTACAAATTCTTAACGAATTTTGTACTCCTATTATTGACAGAATCATGCCTCCCAGAAGACGGTTGAAAAAGGTATCCGTTAAGAGGTTGGTGGAAAGACGTGTGGCTAAAGCTATTGAAGAATACGAAAAGTCTAGGGCTAACCTAGATGGTGCTGGAAGTTCAGGAGGAAACAATGGAAATGCTGGAAGAACTGTGAATGTGCAGGGCTGTTCGCACAAGACTTTTCTGAATGGAAAGCCTCATTCCTTTAAAGGAACAGAGGGTGTTGTTGGATTAAGGCGTTGGATTGAGAAAGTGGAGCAAGTGTTTGAAACTGGCAAGTGTGCCGAAGAAGACAAGGTTATGTTTGCTGCTAGTACCTTCGAGGGTCGTGCGTTAACATGGTGGAATGGGAACGTGCATACTCTAGGGCTCGTCAATGCTAACCGTATTCCATGGACTGAATTCAAGATGATGATGACTACGGAATACTGCCCAGCAATTGAAATCCAAAAGATGGAACAAGAGCTCTGGACTCTGACTCTGAAAGGAGATGACATCGAGGCATACAACAACCGTTTCCATGAGCTGGCTTTGATGTGTCCTGAATTGGTGCCCACTGAAAGGAAGAAGATTGAGAAGTATGTTCGTGGGTTTCCTGAAAGAATCAAGGGAAACATCACTTCTTCAAAGCCTGCAACTTTGCATGATGCCATCAACATGGCCCGTGAACTGGTCGAGCAATCAGTTCAGGGTAGGGCTACTAGAATTGGTGAAAGCAATAAGAGGAAATGGGAAGATCATCAAAGAAACCCCAACAACAACAACTACAACAACAACAACAACCGCAACCGAAACAACAACTATCATCAACAACAAAACAGGAGGCAGGAAACTGCTAGGGCCTATGCTGCAGTCCCAGCTGAGGGTAAAGTTTATGCTGGAAATCTACCTAAGTGCAACCGTTGCAACTTTCACCATAGTGGGCAATGCCCTCCGAAGTGTCAAAAGTGCCAAAAAGCTGGCCATCTGGAGAAAGATTGCAGAGTTAGACCCCCAGGTGCAGGAGTTTACCCTTATCAAGATGTGACGTGTCATGGATGTGGGGAAAAAGGACATTTTAGGAACAGGTGTCCTAAGGCAGGAAACCAGCAGAATGTGGGAGCTCGTGCGAGAGCTTACGCGGTGGGTGAAAATCCGCAGCAGAATCCAAATGTGGTCGCGGGTACGTTCCTTCTTAATAATCACTACGCTTGTATTCTCTTTGATTCTGGTGCTGAAAAGAGTTTTGTATCTTCTGCGTTTACATCTTTCATCGATATTGCCCCAATTGCTTTAAACACTAGTTATGAAATAGAGTTAGCAGATGGAAAAGTAGTTAGTACCAACACTGTTTTACGAGGATGTACCTTAACCTTATATAACCATATTTTCAAAATTGACCTACTCCCGACCCGACTAGGAAGTTTCGATGTTATTATTGGCATGGATTGGTTGTCATGCCACCGAGCTATCATAGATTGTTGTGAAAAGATTATCCGTATTCCTCTTTCGAACGGCAAGATTCTTAAAGTCCAAGGCGAGAGGCCGGAAAAGGATCCTGGATCACTTGCGTGTATCAAGGCTGATGAAAAGAAGCTTGATGATATTCGGGTTGTCCGAGACTTCCCTGCGGTATTTCCAGATGACCTGTCAGGTTTACCTCCTGTGCGTGAGATAGAACTCCGCATCGATCTGATTCTAGGCACGTTGCCAGTCGTTAAATCGCCATACCGTTTAGCTCCGTCAGAGATGTCAGAGTTTTCGAACCAACTAAAGGAGCTTCAAGAGAAGGGCTTCATTCGACCTGGTCACTCACCATGGGGAGCACCCGTGCTTTTTGTCAAGAAGAAAGACGGTGCGATGAGAATGTGTATTGACTATAGGGAATTAAATAAGTTGACTATAAAGAACCGCTATCCTCTCCCTAGAATCGACGACTTTTTTGATCAATTACAAGGTGCGTGTTGTTTCTCCAAGATAAATCTTTGTTCAGGATATCATCAGCTAAGAGTTTGAGAGGAAGATATACCGAAGATCGCGTTTAGAACACGTTATGGGCATTTTGAGTTCACAGTCATGTCATTTGGGCCGACAAACGCACCAGCAATATTTATGGACTTAATGAACCGCGTCTGCAAACCGTAATTGGACAAATTTGTAATTATGTTCATTGACATTTTAATCTACTCAAAGTCTGAAGAAGAACATGAAGTCCACCTGAAGACGATTTTAGACTTACTCAAGAAGGAGAAGTTATACGCTAAATTTTCAAAGTACGAATTTTGGTTGAAAGAAGTCTAGTTCCTAGGACATGTAGTCAACCGTGATGGTATCCCCGTGGATCCTAGCAAGGTTGAGTCGGTCAAGAACTAGAAGACTCCTGAATCGTCAACCTGAAATCCGTTCATTTTTAGGATTGGCAGGTTACTATCGAAGATTTATTGAGAATTTCTCCAAGATCATCAACCCCTCACCCTGTTGACTTAAAAGAATAAGACATATGTGTGGGCTGATAAGCAAGATGAAGCTTTCCGCATTCTGAAGGAGAAGCTATGCAATGCCTCCAGTGTTAAGCGCTTCCCGATGGCCCAGACGACTTTGTGGTCGTATTGAGATTCATCAAAACTAGGTATTCGGTGTGTGCCAAATGCAGAAGGGCAAAGTGATAGCGTATGCATCAAGATAGTTGAAGACACATGAGAAAAATTATACCACACACGACCTGGAATTGTGCCAGCTGGTCGTTCGCTCTTAAAAACTGAGACATTAACTTTATGGAATGAAAAGTGTTCGTCCTACACAGACCACAATAGTCTCCGGTACATCTTCGACCAGAAGAGTTGAATATGCGCCAAAGGCGGTGGATCGAGCTGCTCAGTGACTACGAGTGTGAGATCTGATAAATGCTTAATTGTATATATTAAATACCCGGGATTTTGCCAAATAAAAGCCAAATAATGCCAAAAGGATAGAAATTTGTGTGCTTTTGTGTCTATTGTGCAGGATTTGATATGAATAGACAAAAGGAAGCAAAAACGACCAAAAACCGACAAGAAACGGAAAAGACAAGACCAGAGTGAAGAATAGAAGCCAATCTCAAAGCCGGATCAGCCCGATACAAGAAAAGAAAGTCAATGAAGCTCAAATTGAAGTCAAAGGACCAATATTGACAAGTTTCAAGATTACAAGGGTTTATTTGGAAGTTTCTAAGTTCAAAGGACCAAAGATGTCAAAGCTAGTAAGTTGATTTATCAAAAGGAAAAAGGAGAATGAAACTACAAGGGCCAATAATACAAATTTCAAAGTTCATTTTACACTACATCTTGAAGAAAGAAAACGGAGGGGCCATTTATGCAATATCTCCAAACATTCAAAACAAAACGCGGGTCAACTCTCTCTTCTAACCACCTATAACCTCTTTTCCTGCCTAAACTCGCAAAAAACCCAACTTGCTTAAATCCTTCTCCTGTTTCTTCCTTCTCAACTTTACCTCGTATTAAACCATTGCCACATCACTACGCACACGTGTCAAGCTCTAATTGGCCCGAACACCTCATGATTTGGATCTAACGGTTTACATTCAAAGGAGAAAGGATCAAGGGCTTGGATGGATTAAAGAGTCTCATCCTCTCATCATCTCTCAGCTATAAATACAAGCACTTAGTTCATTTGTAGTAGTTAGATTAAGTAGTTTTAGAGTATTTTCATTTGCTTATTATTTTTTTCAAATAGTGTTGGCAAATTAAGTTTTCTTAAATCTTTCAATTTTAGTTTTACCTCTTGTTACTACTCTTGTATTCTTCATTTTTAAGCAATAACAGCTAGTTGTGTTGTGTTTTGTTCTAAATTTTCATGTAATAAGCTGTTGTCATCAAATAAGCTTGAAATAAGCTAATTTTAGCTTATTCTGTTTTTCTCTAATTCTCAATTTGTTCAAAAACTATAAAAGCTTTTTAATAATGATTTATGTCTATTAATGTTCAATAAATGTTCATTAGGATTCATATTAATCAAGTTTAGAAGCAATAAGGAGCAAATAAGCTAATTCAGCTTAATTGAGTTTCCTTATATTCAAGTGATTAGAGGCTAAGGTAGCCCAATAGGATATTGACTTAAAGCCTACTCATTCAGATAGAGTTGGCTAGGTCTGAGACTTTAATTCAGTTTTATCTTTATATTTCATTTTAGTCCATAAATTAGTACTCAATTAGCTGATATTTCTTTGTTCATTTTGGCTTAATCATGTTTTTAAACTTGTATCACTAGCTAGTGAGTCAATACATTAGTTGTTTGTAGGAATAATTCATTGATGAACTTAAGAGTTTAGATTCTGTCATTAATAGTTGAATAAGTTAGAGAGAGTAACTAGCTTATTCCCCCCCCTTTCTTAACAAGCTTAGCATTTAAGTTCTTACAATAGCTTAATTAGGTTAGCTTAAGTGTAAGTAGATATAAGATTTCAGTATTTTTAGTTTTAAAATAGAATTTTAAGAAGAATTCAGTTTAGGCAGTTTTGATAAGTGGTGTTTGGGATAATGCATTTTTGACTTTTAAAGTCAAAACAAACCTGTCAAAACTCTTTACAAAGTTGAGTTTAGTCATTTTAACAAGTTTAAAACAGGTTTCAAAAGTTAGTTAGTTGAATTTAAAGGTTTAGAGCTTAAGTATTCCTTACTAGCACCAGGACAATTTTAGTTTTAAGTAGAATTTGAAGATTAAGTGATTTTCAGCATAAGAGTGTTCAAGTTTGATTCATGTAGGATTAGATACAAGAATTAAGTGAGTACATGAGTTTTAACTCTTAAAACTTAGCCTACACTTAAGGAAAGTACCAAATAGATCAGCAAACAACAGTTTATACTGTTGTTGCTTCTCATTTTCTAGTCACCTTTTAGCATTTTAGGTATTAGAATTTAGCATTAAGCACATTTCTAGAATTTCATTAGCTTATTACTTTTCATCATTTAGTTTTCAATTTTAAGCATTTAATCTAGCTTATTTGTACTTTAAAAAGTAGCATAGCAGCATAATTGGATTTTAGCTTATTTCATTTTGAATTTTCATTTCTAGTTAAAATTTTGAAAAACCTTTTATCTAGGTTAGATTTAAATCCATAGAATAGCTTATATTCTAAATTTCAGTTTTATAGGATTAGAAATAAGCTGTTTAGCTTATAAGAAAAAGCTTAATCTCAGTTTAAGCTAAAACTTGCACTTTTTAAGTTCAATTTTCTTGTTATTTTTGTTAAAGCTTAGCTTATTTTTTCTTAGATATCTTTAGTACATATCCTAATCTACATATAGATTCTTTTAGTTTTCAATTTCATCTAGTAATAAGCTAGAAATAAGCCAAAACTTAAAAAGTTTAGAAAATCACTAGTTACTGTAACAGATTTGAAAAAGCTCATTTTCTAGCTTATCTAGTTGACAAAAGGAGAAAGTGCCTTCATTAATGTTGTTTAGAATAAGCTGTTCTATAACTTTGTAGTTTTGAGTTTTTGCTGAAACTCACTTTTTCAATAAGCCAAAAATAAGCTAGATCGTAGGGTTTAAATGGTACTCTCTTAATAGTTGAAGGTTATTCGTTTTCGCTGCAGTGTAAATTTCAAGTAGTTTTCCCGCCTACCCTTTTCTTTCTTTTATTACAATTTCTACCCTGTCTTTTTAGAATAAATAAAATAGTTTTAATATTTTTGATTTTAGTTTAATAAAAGTTAGGGTTTAGTTTTAATTGATAAAATTAGGATTCGATTAGGGTATAAAAATTAGGGCTTTTTGTTCCACTTGATTTCTGCACCTTTGTAGTTGTTAAAAACCATTTTTCCTTATTTTTCCAGTTTAATGTGTATTTTCTAGGAATTTAAATAGATTTTAGTTAATTTCTTTTTCTTAGAAAAATCATAATAAATAGAAAAATAGTTGAAAATTTTTAATTCTTTTTGTGAAAATTTTCTTTTTAAATCTAGAATTTTTGAAAAATAAAAGTAAAATTTTAGTGTTAATTTTTAGAAAAAGTTTATTTTTTGTTAATTCATTTATCTTTAAAAATTCATAAAAAATTCAAAAATAGTTAAAAAATTCCAATTCTTTTTCCTAAAATTTTCTTTTTAAATTTGTGATTTTTAGGTATTAAATTTGTAAAAAGTAGTTTCTTAGATTTTAAATTTCAGTTTTAGCTTACGTTTTTGATTTTCATGTATTAAAATTTCGTGCTAGTTAATTGTTTTTAGTTTGTGCTATTAAATTTGTAGTGTAATTCAAAATTCAAAAATCCTTTACTCAATTCTTCCGACTGTATCGATTCTCCAGTCCAGCCTCGTTGGGGATAAACGACCCAGGAATATTCTATACTACTTCTCGGTATTATTGACTTCGTTTCTAGACTATCCTTACTATATATATTTTATATTTTATTATATATTATATGTATTTTAAGGTGTGGTTTGGACGGATCAATATCCAAATTCTCCAGTTTTGTTTCCTATATCCCAATAAAGATCCGAGACTCACTTTCAATCAGACAACTAACCCAAAACTTCTTACTAATAGCACCAAGGCCATTACATTTTAATGAGATTCCTTTCATAATAAATAAACAAACACCAAAATATGAACCGAAAAAAGATCAAGAGGATCTTTGCAAGAACATGTTCTTTGGCGATGGGGTAAAAGAGAAGCCAATATGTTTGCCTATGATCTTCAAAGCATTCTTGTCAGTATTTAGACCCTCGTTTTCATCTAAGAGAGACTAGCGATTGAGAGCCATTATTAAATCCGACCACTAACTTATTCTTTTTTAATATCAAGAAAATAAAGAGATTAAATACAAAAACTACAAGATAAAAGGACATAATCATAGAACATTAGAGCTTAATAATTATACTGAACGCTTGCAGATTATGATTATTTTGTAATATGATACATGCAAGTTATTATGGAAATCTAGGATATCTCGTGAGCATATCCAATTTAATTATTGTTGGGTATTTTCTTAGTCCATGAGGATTAAGAGCCCAACACATTGGGGCCCATCTTGGGTCCATTTAGTCCTTATTTAGGGCATCCTTATGCTCAATATAAAGTGTGAAAAAAAGAGAGAGAAGAGAGTAAGAAAAGAAAAAAAGAAGAAGATTTTCGGAGTTCTTATCACCCAAAACCCAGCAGCAGTGTTTCGTCGATCCCCGGAGTTTGCACCGTCGGATCGTCACGATTTTTGGACTGAAGCTTCCTTGCATATAAAGGAAGGTTTTGACCGTTGGGATCTTGATTTTGAGGCCTGGAAGTTCTGTTTCTTACCCGGGCAGATTGCAAGTTGTTTGGTGATATTCTTCCTTTCTAGTTCTTTGTTTGTTGCCATATATCTTGATATTGATTCCAAGATTATGATGATTGTTGTATGCCTCTAGTGTTATCTAGAGAAGACTTTGTGTACCTCTCTTGCTTGATAGTGGATTTAAGCGGCACTAGGTGTCCCGTGGTTTTTACCCACTTTGGGGTTTTCCACGCTAAAAGCTTGGTGTTCTTGGTGTGTGTTTGATTATCTTTAATACCTGCTGATTTGGTTGATTTGATATTGTTTGGGGGCTGGTTAGAGTTGCTTTTAGTTTGCCTTATTTGTTTACTTCCTCATAGGTTCATACGGGTTTGGGTAAGTGCTGTCAAACGAAGGTTTTGCTTCCGCATTTGTGTTTATACCGTTGTGACCCATTGCACTTTACCCGTCAAATTGGTATCAGAGCTGTAGGCTCTTGGTTGGGGACTTACCTGTTTGAACGATGGAAGCTAATACAAGTAGGATGGTTAATTTGAATGGTTCTAATTATCATGTTTGGAAAGGGAAGATGGAAGATCTCCTTTATGTGAAAGACTACTACTTGCCTGTTTTTAGTACTGAGAAACCTGAGAACAAAACAGATGCAGAATGGACTATTTTGCATAGACAGGTTTGTGGTTATATTAGGCAGTGGGTTGATGATAATGTTTTGAACCATATTTGTGAGGAGACGCATGCTCGTACTCTTTGGAACAAACTTGAACAGTTATATGCTCGAAAAACTGGAAACAACAAGTTGTTCTTAATCAAGCAAATGATGAGATTAAAGTATACTGATGGGTCCCCTGTTACCGATCACTTAAATGTGTTTCAGGGTATTATAAATCAGCTTGCAGGTATGGGTATCAAGTTTGAAGATGAGATTCAAGGCTTGTGGCTTCTTGGTACTTTACCGGATACTTGGGAAACTTTTAGGACATCCTTGTCCAACTCTGCACCAGATGGTGTTATCACCATGGAATTGGCTAAAGGTAGTATTTTGAATGAAGAGATGAGAAGAAAGTCACAAGGTTCCTCTTCACATTCAGATGTCTTGGTCACAGAAAGGCAGGGGAGAAGTAAAAGTAGAGGCCCGAGTAACAGAGGTAATCATCGTAGCAGTTCTAGCAAAGGAAAATTTGCTGATGTTGAATGTTATCACTGCCACAAGAAAGGACACACAATGAAGTTCTGCAGACAGTTGAAAAAGGAGAACAAGAAGAAAAACTACAATAATCAGAAGAACAAGCACAAGAAAGATGATGATGGTGATGACAGTACTGAAGTAAATACCACCACAGATGAGTTCTTTGTTTGTTCAGATTATGATATGGTTAACCTTGCTCATGATGATTCGAGTTGGATTCTTGATAGTGGTGCTACGTGTCATGTTGCAACACGAAAAGAATATTTTTCATCTTACACACCAGGTGATTTCGGTGTTGTTAGGATGGGTAATACTGGGCTATCTAGGATTGCTGGTATTGGAGATATTTGTTTGAAGTTTGACACAGGGATGGAATTGGTTTTGCATAATGTGAAACATGTCCCGGATATGAGACTCAATATTATCTCAACAGGTCTTCTTGATGAAGATGGTTACCACAACAGTTCTGGTAATGGCTTGTGGAAAGTGACTCTCGGATCATTGATTGTTGCAAGAGGGAAAAGGGAATCCAAGTTATACATGACACATCCGAAGATCTCCAAGAGCATTGTCAATGCTATAGACAATGATGATATGACCGAGTTATGGCATAAGAGACTTGGTCACATGAGTGAAAAAGGGATGTCTATTCTTTCTAAGAAGAATGTGTTATCCGGTGTGCATGATATTAACCTGAAGAAGTGCTCTCACTGTTTGGCAGGAAAGCAGACTAGACGTGCTTTTAAGAGTCGTCCTTCTTTTAGGACGGAGAACATACTTGATCTGGTACATTCCGATGTTTGTGGTCCCATGAAGACTAAGACACTTGGTGGGTGTTCGTATTTTGTCACTTTCATCGATGATCATTCAAGGAAGGTTTGGGTATACACCTTGAAGACTAAAGATCAAGTATTGGATGTGTTTAAGCAGTTTCATGCTTTAGTTGAGAGGCAGACAGGGAAGAAACTTAAATGTATTCGAAGTGATAATGGAGGTGAATACATTGGCCCCTTTGACGCGTATTGTAGAGAGCATGGAATTCAGCATCAAAAGACTCCACCGAAGACACCGCAATTGAATGGCTTGGCAGAGCGGATGAATAGAACCTTGGTTGAGAGAGTCAGATGTTTGCTTTCACATGCAGGGTTGCCTGCTTCTTTTTGGGGTGAGGCTTTGAATACGGCGGTACATGTTATTAATTTAACCCCTTGTGTTCCTTTGCGTTTTGATGTTCCTGACAGGGTTTGGAGCGGCAAAGATGTTTCATACCATCATTTACGAGTCTTTGGATGTAAGGCATCTGTGCATATTCCCAAAGATGAAAGATCAAAGCTTGATGTGAAGAATAAGCCATGTGTGTTCCTCGGGTATGGTCAAGATGAACTTGGGTACAGGTTGTATGACCCAGTACAAAAGAAACTTGTTCGCAGCCGAGATGTAGAGTTTGACGAAGATCAAACTTTGAAAGATGTTGAGAAGACTGAGAAGGAGACAATTCCTCAACATAATGATGATCCTATTGACTTAGATCCGGTTCCTCCAAAACATTTTGATGCACAGTTTGGAGATGATATTCAGAATGATGAAGAACAAAATGATGAAGAACATGGTGCTGATGATGTTGATGCTCAAGAGCAACCAAACCTAGATGAAGACGTTCATCCTGAGTTGCCAGTGCCTATGCCACCATTTGTTCCACTTAGGCGGTCCACTAGAGATCATCATCCTTCCACACGCTATTCTGCAAATGAGTATGTTTTACTCACTGATGGGGGAGAGCCCGAGTGTTATGCAGAAGCTATGGAAGATGAACACAAGAAAGAATGGTTTGATGCCATGCAAGATGAGATGAAATCCTTGTATGAGAACAATACCTTTGAGTTGACGAAGTTGCCTAAGGGCAAGAGAGCTTTGAAAAACAAATGGGTTTACAAATTGAAGACTGAAGAGTATACTCCTAGACCGAGGTACAAGGCCAGATTGGTGGTTAAAGGTTTCAGTCAGAAGAAAGGTATTGATTTTGATGAGATTTTCTCTCCAGTCGTGAAGATGGGATCTATTCGAGTTGTTCTTGGTTTGGCGGCTAGCCTCGATCTTGAGGTGGAGCAAATGGATGTCAAGACAGCTTTCCTTCATGGTGATCTGGATAAAGAAATCTATATGGAACAACCTGAAGGGTTTCAGGTTAAGGGGAAGGAAGACTACGTGTGTAGACTTCAGAAGAGTTTGTATGGGTTGAAGCAAGCACCGAGACAGTGGTACAAGAAGTTTGAGTCGGTTATAGGGAAGCAAGGCTTCCGAAAGACTTTTTCTGATCATTGTGTTTTCTTTCAGAGGTTTGGTGATGATGACTTCATCATCTTATTGCTATATGTTGATGATATGCTGATTGTTGGCAAGAACATTGGAAGAATTGCCCAATTGAAGCAAGATTTGAGCAAATCCTTTGCTATGAAAGACTTGGGGCCAGCAAAACAAATCCTTGGCATTCGGATTTTCCGCGATAGAGGTGCCAAGAAGTTGCATATATCACAAGAGCAATACATTGAGAAGGTGTTGCGCAGGTTCAACATGGATAAAGCTAAAGTGGTTAGTTCCCCTCTAACTCCCAACTTTAAGCTTACTGATAAGGATTGTCCTTCTTCTAAGAAGAATATTGAAAAGATGGATAGAGTTCCATATGCCTCAGCGGTTGGTAGCTTAATGTATGCTATGGTGTGTACAAGGCCGGATTTAGCTCATGCGGTTGGTGTTGTCAGTCGGTTCCTGTCAAATCCTGGTAAGAAGCATTGGGAAGCTGTTAAATGGATATTTCGATATCTGCGAGGTACTTCCAAATTGGGTATCACATTTGGAAATGGGAAACCCATGCTTGTTGGTTACACAGACTCAGATTTGGCTGGAAATAAGGACAACATGAAGTCCACTTCTGGATATTTGATGACCTTTGCAGGGGGAGCTGTTTCATGGCAATCAAGATTGCAAAAGTGTGTGGCCTTGTCTACAACAGAGGCTGAGTATGTGGCAGCAACGGAAGCGTGCAAAGAACTATTGTGGTTGAAAAGGTTTTTGCAAGAACTTGGTTTCAAGCAACAACGTTATGCGGTTCTTTGTGACAATCAAAGTACTATTCACCTTGCTAAGAATTCGATGTTTCATAAAAGAACAAAACATATTGATATCCGGTATCATTGGATTAGAGATGCCATTGAAGATGGTATGTTTGAACTTAATAAAGTTCATACGGATGATAATGCTTCCGATATGTTGACGAAGGCTGTAGCAAGAGAAAAGTTGAAGATCTGTTGCTCGTTCGCCGGGATGGCGAACTCATCCTCATAGACAGAAAATGGGGGAGATTTGTTGGGTATTTTCTTAGTCCATGAGGATTAAGAGCCCAACACATTGGGGCCCATCTTGGGTCCATTTAGTCCTTATTTAGGGCATCCTTATGCTCATTATAAAGTGTGAAAAACAAGAGAGAAGAGAGTAAGAAAAGAAAAAAAAGAAGAAGATTTTCGGAGTTCTTATCACCCAAAACCCAGCAGCAGTGTTTCGTCGATCCCCGGAGTTTGCACCGTCGGATCGTCACGATTTTTGGACTGAAGCTTCCTTGCATATAAAGGAAGGTTTTGACCGTTGGGATCTTGATTTTGAGGCCTGGAAGTTCTGTTTCTTACCCGGGCAGATTGCAAGTTGTTTGGTGATATTCTTCCTTTCTTGTTCTTTGTTTGTTGCCATATATCTTGATATTGATTCCAAGATTATGATGATTGTTGTATGCCTCTAGTGTTATCTAGAGAAGACTTTGTGTACCTCTCTTGCTTGATAGTGGATTTAAGCGGCACTAGGTGTCCCGTGGTTTTTACCCACTTTGGGGTTTTCCACGCTAAAAGCTTGGTGTTCTTGGTGTGTGTTTGATTATCTTTAATACCTGCTGATTTGGTTGATTTGATATTGTTTGGGGGCTGGTTAGAGTTGCTTTTAGTTTGCCTTATTTGTTTACTTCCTCATAAGTTCATACGTGTTTGGGTAAGTGTTGTCAAACGAAGGTTTTGCTTCCGCATTTGTGTTTATACCGTTGTGACCCATTCCACTTTACCCGTCAATTATTGTTGAGAGTAACTACTTTTAGATCCCCTTCTATAAATGGGTTTTGGGTTCGATTTATGTTAGATCTATTTACAACATTAATAAAACGGATTTTGACATTATTTTTTTTAAGGGTAAACTGTAAAAATCATCCTTGTGGTTTGTACTTTTTGGCACTAATCATTCCTAACTGATACTATTGGCAATAATCATCCCTGAGCACTGAAATGTTTGGCAAAAATCATCCCTCATCACGAATTATGGAGGGTAATCATGTCATTTAAAACACACAGGGATGATTTTTGTCAAAATATGTTTAAACCAAATGATGATTTTTGCAGTTTTACAAAAAAAACTAATATTCACAATTATAATTATTTTTACTTTTTTTTAATTAAATCATCACTTCATTATAATAATAGAATTTACAACAAATTAGAGGGGAGCGAAGATAATATCTGGGCCTTCACTCTTTTGCGTCAAAGGCGATATTATTATTATTATTATTATTATTATTATTATATTTATTTAATTCTATTATATTTAATTGTAATTTACTTATTTTATTA
The DNA here is from genome assembly GCA_026074375.1 of Tanacetum coccineum. Lineage (NCBI taxonomy): Eukaryota > Viridiplantae > Streptophyta > Magnoliopsida > Asterales > Asteraceae > Tanacetum > Tanacetum coccineum. The sequence continues at coordinate 65,753 of BQNB010002988.1, forward strand.
TTATTATTATTTATTATAAATCACTTTATTAGAAATTTAAAGGATTTATAAAAAAATAAAAATAATAATAATAATAATTGTAACATTAGTTTTTTTTAGTAAATTGCAAAAATCATTCATGTGGTTTAAACATATAGAGGGTAATTATGTCATTTAAAACACATAAGGATGATTTTTGCCGAACGTTTCATCACTCGAGGATGATTAGTGCCAATAGTATCAGTTAGGGATTATTAGTGTCAAAAAGTACAAACCACAGGGATGATTTTTGCAGTTTACTCTTTTTTTAATTTGTGAGTGGTTTGAATAAATAATATATATGAGTTGTTATTAGTACTTCAATATACGACTTGAATTGTATATATAAAGGAAACATATATAAATAAAATATAACAATTCGTAAAAACAAAAAAGCTATTACTGATACCGTTGAACCAAAAAGCTATTGATTCATCAATGTGAGACACTTTATTTTTAATTGCAATCAACTTAAAAAAATACGAGACTTTGCCAAACACCACATCAAATCAAAATAATGTAGTTTTCTAGCTTGCCTCTATTTCACAACAGTAAAACGTAAATCCTCATTGAAATCCCATATTCACTCGCATATATCTCATTAAATGTTTTACTATCAATCAAGTGTTTGTAAAAATGTCTCAGCCAAAAAACATATATAAAACACATCATCATCTTCTTTACAAACTCATTTCATGTATTTTTATCATTTTATCTTCATGACACGCTCATCTACCTATTCGGACGGAATTTGGCCGTGTCTATTCTGGGGATTTCATTGTTTCCCGGATGGTAAAGTGGGTAATAAGGGGATTGCTCGTTTGATTTCTCATCTCAAGAGGTTACACGTTTCCACCGATGAACATAAATATGTATTACGTGAGGGTATTTCCACGAACCATGGATTATATATGGTAGTCGAGGAAACTTTAAAGGTATTTGGCCGGTGGTTATGTAGGAAGTGTATGACTTTACATTCTCTGACTCGTGCTTGCCATCAGCCAGATGGTCTTGTCCCTTTTTCTATAGGGTCTGACAACATGAGCGGATACATTGTTGGATTTTCAAAGCCGTCTAATAAAGAGGCAGAGACAAACGTAACTAAGGGGTTAGTTTTGGATGCTGAGTTCTTTGATCGTGTTTTTAAAGTGCTTATCACTATTGTTAAATGTATCCCTTATGGTTTTCGTCTCGCTTTTTCTCAGGCGTTGAAAATGGTTCTTTACAAGGTGGTTGCCTAACCTAACTCTGTTGATGCGTGGGTCAGATTGTTACTTTTTCCAAGTTGCATGCTGGAAGTGTGTAGGCCCAAGAATAGACAAGAATGCAGGTCCGGGAATAGAAAGTCTTTGCAACAAAGTTCTATCATGAAGTCATTGGCTACATGGGGTAAAGATGATGGTATTACAACCTTACTTAAAATTATGGTTAGATGGTTCTGGATTGGGTCCTTGGGTCAGGGTGGAGGTAATTTTCTAGAGGAGAGAACAATGGGTAACACCAACATCAGGCAGTGTCTTCGCAAGGCTGCGGATGGGTACTTTACGACTGTGGTAAATGTGTTATCCTCCTCTGGTGTAGCTCTATACTGTGATGATACCATTAGATCCTTGGAGGCTAAGCATCCTTATAAGCCACCCCCATCCATGAATAGCTAAAAAAATTTTGAGCCTCCCCTTGTGGCAGAGATTGATAGTGTCTTTGGCTGCATCAAATCGTTCCCTAAAGGTACTTCATGTGGGAGAGATGGTTTGAGGCTACAACATATTTTAGATGCTTTATGTGGAGAGGGATCTGTTATTGCCACTGATCTCTTAAAGGCCATCGTCTTAGTCGTTAATTTATGGTTAGCGGGAAGGTGCCTACCTATTTTTGCAGAGTTTGTTGCATCTGCTCCTCTCACGCCCCTCCTTAAACCAGATAACATGATTCGACCTATTGCAGTAGGAACTATATGGAGACGTTTGGTTTCCAAGGTTGCTATGAAAAGTGTGGGTAAAGAAATTTCAAGTACCTTAGTGATTTTCAATTTGGAGTTGGAGTTTCGGGTGTCGTCGAGGAAGTTTTACATAACGTCAATAGGGTGGTGAGTGGATATCACAATGATGGGTCTCTTGCAATGCTTACAGTAGGCTTCTCGAATTCATTTAACCTTGTAGATAGATCGGTGTTACTACACGAGGTTAGGGTGAGGTATCCCTCTATTTCTTTGTGGGTGGATTTCTTATATGGGTAGGCAACGAGATTGTATATAAGAGACACACATATATGGTCTGCCACTGGGGTGCAGTAAGGCGACCCATTGGGACCTCTTCTTTTTGTTCTTGTATTGCACCCGCTAGTATATAAGATCAGAGACAATTGCAAGCTTCTTCTTCATGCTTGGTATCTTCATGATGGGACCGTGATTGGAGATTCAGAAGAGGTGGCAAGGGTGTTAGACATTATAAGGTTGAGTAGTCCATGTTTGGGTCTTAAACTTAATATCAAGAAAACATAGATATTTTGGCCCTTGTGTAATGGTACAAAACTTCGTGAGGGTCTATTCTCTGTCGATATTCGGAGGCCATCATTGGGTGTGAAGCTTCTTGGGGTAGCTGTTGGTAGAGATGATTTTAGTAGTGGGTTGGATATAGGGAGAGCTGTTGTGGAAAACTAGAAGAGGGGGGGGGGGGTGTTGAACAGTTTCACCAATTAAAATGTATGTTTTAATAAATTTAGATTACGTTATGTAATCTTTGATATTGATGTATATGATTGTATACTTAAAAATACAATGAAATAATAAATAAAGAACACAATAAATAAAAGTAAGAAGGAGAGAACCATGACGCAAATATTTATAGTGGTTCGGTTACAAGCTCACCTTCCTTGCCCTACTCCACTCCCCGAGTACCCAACTCGAGAGTTCGTAAACACTATGTCTACAAGATCCTTATCTTGACGGAGAAGCCTCACAACGTCGCTTACATTTTATCCGATACAAAGCTAAATACCGAGTCCTAACACCGGTAGAACCAACCCTACGTGGCTTACACTTTATCAGGTACAAAGCTAAATACCGAGTCCTAACAACGGTAGGACCAACCCTATACTATCTACATTTTACAAATGTAAAGTTTATATTTACAATGAATGAATGATGTACAAGAATCAGTATGATGATCTTGATGTGATGATGGAGACCAGCAACAAGTAAACTTGGGGCTCAATCGTCTTGTATGCTAAATAGGTAAAATCTTCTTCCAAAAGAGGATCACCAAAAAATGAAATATGAAAGTGAGTTTGATATGAGATCAAAGGTTAGATGATGATATGATAATATAGAGAGAATGTATGTGAAAAAGGAGGATTAAATCATGAGAAATGGCTTGCTGTTTATACGCAAATTTTGACATTGTTCACCAGGGTCTGACAGATCTCTTCCAAAAGGGATCCGGCGACTTGGTATGCAAATTCGGATTTTGGATATCAAATCTCCAAAAAATTGAGTAATCTTTCAACATCTTGTTTAGATATGGAAAGATTATAGTGATGTCATGCATGATGTAAAATGCATTTTCTATTTTAAGAAAATTCTAGAATAGACGTGTAAGTAACTTTGTGTTACTTGTATAATGTATAGTTTTGTAAAAATAGTTGTGTAGTTACTTATGTGTAAGTAACAAACTAAGATAGTTTATGACACAATTTTACGTTTAGTCGACTTATGTACAAAACCTTGAGTTTAGTTAAAATGTATTAAGTTTGATGTATGATGGATGTAATGAGTTAGAAAACTATTGGTTTAAAATTTATGTATTTTATTTTCTACTTATAATGATTTTATGATTGTTATCGACAAAACATAGAAAGATCGTAAAATATAAATAAACATTTTTATGGCTTATTTGTATTAACAGCTAGAATGCTTTTGATTTAATGGGTCTTCTCCCATAGTTACATGACCCGCAGAGTGAGCTCATTTTACTTCGATCATGTATGGGTATTGGCAAGCTCTTTTTATTAAGGACTTGTCAGCCTGTACACATGATGGAGGCGGCCATGTTCTTTGATAAAGGATTTCATGGGTCGATTGAGAACATGGTGGTTTGTGAAGGGCCTTTCTTTGGGGACTTATAGTGGCAACTTGCTTGTTTACCCATTAAATTTGGTGGTTTGGGTTTGTACTCGTCAAAAAGTAGATTCTTCTTATGCTTTCGTGGCCTTGAGGGCCCAATATTGGGTGCAACAAGACCATATCTTACTTGACATTGGAATATGTAGTATGGACGATGATTATGTTTCTGCTCTTGATTGTCTTTGTAATACGATTCCAAGCTTTGATTTTAGTTGTTTCATGAATAAGGACACCGCCCCCTCTAAAGCCCAATCAACACTGGCGAGTGCCCTTTTTAGTGATATGGTCAAGGATATGGAAGTCTACTTTGAAAGTCCCAATTAACACGGCTATACGGAAATATAACACTTATCAATAAGTAAAGAGAGAAGTGCAAAAATCATCCATGTGGTTTGTCAAAAAACCGTCTCACGTCCTTCGTTAAATAATTGTCCAAAACACATCCCTCCGTTAAGGTTTTGGGACACGATACATCCCTTGGACTAACGGTGCAATTTTTTTTTCCGTTAAGTATTAACGAGCGTCTAATTTTTAACGGTGCAACTATATAGGAGGGTATTGTTGTCTTTTTGCTGCCACAGGGATGATTTTTGCACTTCTCTCTTAAAAAAAGTTTTTGTTTGTTTTTTAATTTAAAAAAAAAACTTTTTTACATTATTATTCGTAAAAAAATTATTTTTTTTTACAAAATCTTAAAAAAAAATTAAAAAGTGCGAAGTTTTTTAAAAAATTTTAAAAAGTTTTGTAAAAAAAATTTTAAAAAAGTTTTTAAAAGTACGATTTCGGTTCGATTATTTTTAATTTTTTTTTAAATTTCGTACTTTTTTTAGAAAACTTTTAAAAAAAAATTTGTACATTTTAAAAAAATTCGCACTTTTAAAAATCTAAATTTTTTGAAAAAGATTTAAATCTTTTTCGTATTTTTTAAAATCTTATTTTTTAAAATGTACAAAAAAATTTAAAAAAGTTATGTAAAAAAAGTTCGAAATTTTTAATTTTTTTTTAAATAATCGAACCAAAATCGTAGTTTTAAAAACTTTTTTAAAATTTTTTTTACAAAACTTTTTAAAATTTTTTAAAAAACTTCGCACTTTTTATTTTTTTTTAAATTTCGCACTTTTTTGACAAAACTTTTTTTGTACTTTTTAAATACTAAGATTTTAAAAAATACAAAATTTTTACATTTTTTTTCAAAACTAAGATTGTAAAAGTACGAATTTTTTTTAAAGTTTTGTAAAAATTTTTTTAAAGACAAACAAAACTATTTTTTTTCAAAATAAGATTTTTGTAAAGTTTGAATTTTTCTTTAAGATTTTGTAAAAAAAATTAAATTGTTTTACGAATAATAATGTAAAAAAGTTTTTTTTTAAATTAAAAAAAACCTTTTTTTAAGAGAGAAGTGAAAACATCATCCATGTGGCAGCAAAAAGACAACAATACCCTCGTATATAGTTGCACCGTTAAAAATTAGACCCTCGTTAATAATTAACGAGAAAAAAATTTGCACCGTTAGTCCAAAGGATGTATCGTGTCCCAAAACATTAACGGAGGGATGTGTTTTGGACAATTATTTAACGAGGGACGTGAGACGGTTTTTTGACAAACCACAAGGATGATTTTTGTACTTCTCTCATAAGTAAATAACACAAGTAATAACTTTTCAAATCGTGCAATGCTTTATTGATATAATCAAAGTATTACAAAGTGCCATGGATCGCACTAGTTGAATGACAATGTAAGATTACCCTTTGAACAAGTAAACTTGACAAAGAATCAAGTTTACAAGCGAACTTGTATAGTCCCGCTAATAGGATAAACTGACTAATATGTAAGTTCAACAAAGGAGCAAATGCATATAATAACGATAACAATAAAAGCGACGCATTTACTCCTTAAAACACTCCCTATTTATAGTGAGACGAGGTTGCTTCCTTAGTGGAGGTAGTTGGGACATGCAAGAATCCTGTGATGAAGTACGTCTGCATTAAATGCACATCCATTCTTGAAAACATCCCGCCCATAATTTAGTGAACAGTTCTGCCAACTGCTCAATACTTTTACCAACTTCGTACTTAGCTACAGGGTTTAATTCAAGGACACTTTGTCCCACTATTTTGCTTTATTAAATTATCCCGCCTAAACTACACTTAGAGAGAATCACAAGTTCAACTTGTTCTTCTTCAAAGAGTAATAGAATTATCAGGGTATTGCCACCCCTGACTCTCCTTAGAACCATCAGCGTATTCCACCTACATATCAGCTAATATCCATCTCAGCTGACGAGTATGTCTTCAAGTAATCTTTGACTTCCTTGACGATGTCTCTGACTTAAATATGCTGAGGTTGCTCGTTGAGGCTTTGTACTCAGCGAGTCCTTTACTGCTCGCTGATTCTTTGCACACAGCGAGTCCTTCATTGCTCGTTGTTGCTTTGCACTCAGCAATTCTTCAACACTTAACCTAATTTCTGTTTAAATCTAGGCAGAGACAATTAGGAACTGAATTGGCTTAACAATCTCCCCCTATTCAAATATAAATTATGCTAAGTAATAAATTATTGTAAGTGAGTACACAACTACTTTTTACACATAATTAACAAGGAAATAATCAAAATAACTTCATTCATTGCATTACATTTTTAGCCCATGTTATCTAAGTTATCTTGTATAATCTTCCTAGCTTCTACAACATCCTCCCTGGCTTCTATTACATAAATCATCCTATTGTACATATCCTGAGCAGTCTATAAATTTACATTGATGGCATTCTGAATCCCGATCAACTAAGGAGTATTCACTTTCTCTCTAATAGACCAAGTCGAAGCTCCCATTAGACAAAGATTCTAGCCTCTGATTCGTCAATCACCAGTCCAAGTGATCCAACAACCCTTGCAGGAAGAACTAATTTCCTGTGCATTCCATCCACCACCACATTTTCTTTGACAAATAATTCATGAATTACCTCAGCCATTCTCTTCCTTTTTGTGCCTGTTTTCTTCTCAGCTAAAGGGAATTCAAACGCTGTAATTTCGGGTGGAGGAGGAATGCCAAGTTTCCCAGCCTGAGTAACTACCCACTGAAAATTGGCTTTCAAGTTTTTGAGCAGCTGATCATTAGATTTGTTCTGATTCTTAGAAACTACATCAAACACTTCTAACCACTCACTCAAACATAACATTTTGAGTACAAACTTATCATTGATTTTATAGTTGAGTGGCTGATTGTTCCTCGTTATTCTCATGGTAGCTTTTTTGGTAGAATTATTCACCCTATAGCTGATCTTGGTGATGGGAAGAGGATCGACTCTAAAGCTGATATAATGATTGTATTCCTTTAGCATCTTCGCCTTTTCTGCCTCATATGCGTCTAGTTCAGCTGCATGAGCTTTTAGTTCTTCAACAGTCAACACCTTTAGCCTTTTCTCAGACTTTTCCTTTTTAGCTTTCAGGTCAGCCAACCTTTTGATTTCCTCCATCTGAGCCCTAGCCTTTTCAATAGTAAGAGGGCCTTCTTCAGCTGCGCTAAACTGATGAAGATTTGATATCTTTAGAGTTGACCCTCCTTGTTCCAGTAAAGGCATGAGTTGTTTCATCTGATCATCCTCAGAAGTTTTTTGGGCTTTGCCTTTGCCTTTATCAGCAGCCTTTGGATGAGGAGTTGGGGAAAATTCAGAGGAACTTAAGCTAAATAGACTTGCTGAGAATTGCTCAAAAGGAATGTTGTTAATGATTACGGGTGGTCTGATGACTGGTGGTATAATTGAATTCAGAGGTGTTGGTGAAGGAATAGGGAAGTCTTCCGGAGTAAACTTCAACTTCTTAGCACGAGGCTCTTCTCTTAGGGTTTGGATAACCAAGGCAGTTGAAGTCGGATGAGCTTGTTCAGATGATTGCTCCCCCTAAGTAGATGATTGCTCCCCTTAAGCTTTAGCAATTAGCTCAGGTTCCATAACATGATCAGTTTGTTGCTGAGTAGAAATCTTCTCCCCCTCAGTAGTAGCTTTAGGAGAAGCTAGTATTGGGTCTATCAGGCTTATAAACTCTTGGATCAGATTTAGCAGTTCAAGGATGTCAACTGCATTCTTTTCAACCTTTGTTTGCAGATGCTTAGCATTTACCACCATGATATCTCTGAGAATACGAACAGGGGAATGTACCATCTCTTCTAAGTATTTGATCAGCATGAGTTGATTCTTGGCATTCCATTTGAGTAATTTGTTGACAATGCCAATTTGTTTCTTTACATTCCTCTGAACAGATTTGCCCACTATCTTATGAATGGCTTTGCTAAGGTGTTTCTGTAGAGTGACAAACCTTCTACTCTCCTCTTTGTTTAAAGCATTGAACTCTCTATATAGAAGTTTGAGTACAATATCAGGGACTTGAGCTTTTAGAGTCTTCTTTCCTCTTTTATCAAACTTGGAAAGAGCTTGCTTGACAGAGTCCTTGATGATATGAGGAAGAATATTCTTGAGGGTGTCAGCTAATAATTTAGGCATTCTTTCCTTAAATGCATCAGCCATCATTCTTAGCATTGAGTCCTCAATTTTGTTAGCTACCTGCTGAGCTAACGAAGACTCAAGATTCTCTACTTTGGTAGATAGTAAAGAGATGTCAGCATGAAGATGACGAAGTGGGTATGACTGAGCTGGATTATCAGCGGAAGCATTGACATGTGTATCCTGAGAGTGAGCCATATCAACCAGCTCATCAATCACATTATCATCAGCAACCTCATCATACTTGGATAGCTCTTCCTTGTGTTTAGAGTGATTATCCTGATCATCATCAGTATCAGCTTCAAACCCAGATACTGACTCAATTTCATTATCAGGCATTGATTCCAAGTCAGAATCACCCTCTTGAAACTCAGGATCCCTGGATGAGCCAATGAGATTGATCTCAATCCCATAATCATTCATATCTAGAAAATCCTTCTCTTTGCCATCAAACTTTATCTTTGACTTAGTGTCAAATGGGCTCCTCAGCACCCATATCTATAACATACCCATACAGCTCATTAAAACTCACATTCCCCAACGACTTGATCCTAAAGTCCTTAACCACTTCCTCATTAATTTGTTCTTGTAACTGCATAAGATGGTTAGTTGAAAAAGGTGATTTTGTAATGAAGGTTAGGATCGCTATTCGCTGTCCCTAAGAAGACCGAGGGTGATAATTCAGTCCCCTTAAAAGTTTAAGACTTTTAGGACTCTTTTGAGTAGTGAGTTTGTAATGTTGGTGAGGATCGCCAATCACTGCCCTTAAGAAGACTGAGTGTGATTATTCTGTCCCCTCAAAGGTCTAAGACCTTGGGACTCTTTTGATTGTGATTCAGTGACCCTTGAGCCTGATTGAAGTTCAGACACTTAGAGGTCTGACTTTCATGCGCATGATGTTGTTAATCCTTGAAAAGTCTAGAGTTTTCAGGGTCAACATTAGGCGTTATAAACCCAACGTATCATTCCCTGGTTCAGACTTAGAGTGTACAGAAAATTTAGGAATGAAAGTGTTGACTCTAACTCTCTATTGGGTCGGAGGTTGCCCTTAACTTTACCATTCTCTCCTAGAGAAGTTTGAGAGTGGTTGCTTACAGTGCCCCTTATATTTAAATTAACTATTACCTTTTCAACATCAACGGTCTTAGTCTGGTTTCCTAGTTCCTCTACCGATACGGAGGCTCTACCCTATTGGTTGCATCAGTACTGGCACCTCAACATACTGAGTATCAGCAAATTTTGTAGTTAGAGATGATTCCTTGACAGTCTTGGAAGTTTTGAGTTTAGATGAAGTTGGGTTTTTATTCTTCTTAGACTTCTTGTCAGTTGGTGCTTTGGACTGAGTGACAGGCTGCACAACAGTCCCTGACAAGGACTTATCAGCGGTGTCATCAACATTCACTCCCTTAGAGGGAAGGATTAATACTTTTCAAGTTGATCAGAATATTTTGCCACTTTATGCATATAAGAGGTTAAAGGAACCTCAAATGCAGTTGAAGGTTTGAAAGATGAGGCAGTGATTTGGTGGGGTTTCATTGTTTTGAGATTGTCATTTTTGTAGGCATCACCCAGCAAGTGTTCAATGATGAGAGACAAATACCTCGTATAGCAGATATTCAGATCTCTTCCCTTCTTACCAATTGTTAATTTGACAACAAGATCCAAGAACAAAATTCTAGCAATATCAATATCCAAACCACAACATAAGCCATATGCAATCATCTATTGGTTGATATTCATCAGACCATGAGACCCCTGCATACCTCCCACACATTTGACAATATACATCATGAGAACCCTCCATGTTACTAAGAAGTATCTAATTCTCAACGGGATGAGTTGACGAGATCAATGGATGAAAGTTGTGGTTCATTCTCGTCAACAAGTCCCAAAGTTGCTAAAGCAACCCTCACTGTCTCCTTTTATGGTAAAGGGGCATAACTCTCACTATACTTTAAACCAATGATATATGAAAAGTCATCACGGTTAAAAGATAGAGGTTTCTTAAACGTGGAGAGAGTGAAGGTGATTGTGTTCATTGCACTCTCTACCTAAGTCGTATACCAAAATTCCATAAGGTACTTTGAGTAAAATACTGAAGGTTACTATTTGACAAAAACTGAAGCATGTCATTGTATAAAGGGATTTTAGATTCCAACAATGCAATACTGTTGTTGAAAGCTATCTAACCATTTTCACATTCAAAGTGAACGTTAGATGCAGGAGTGAATGATTTTGGTTGTTGTTGTGAAGAAGATTCAGAAGCCATTGATGATTAAAATGAAAGAGTTTAGCTTCGTTTGATGAAAATGATTTTGGGAGATATGATGAAAATTGTGATTTAGGGTTTTGATTTAGGAAAAGTGATGTGTGTGTGAAAAAAGTAAATAGTATATACCACAAAAAGTTTTATATGTTGAACATAAAAACGGTTTGAGTTCCGCATTAAATGCGTAGTGGTAAAACTGTCACAAAACGTAGGCCCCTTGCCCTTTCGTGCATTGTAAAATCCCCCCTTTTTCAGGAAAGTTGGTAGCCTTTTTTAGAAAATCTAAATTAAATATTAGAGAATAATTTTCATTGAACTTAATAGTTACATTTAATTTACCTTAAAAACATTTAATATTCCAGTCAGAGGATCACTTAAAGCTTTTTTCTTATTAGGGACTTCTTTTTCAAGATTGAGCATGCCCAACTCAGCGACCAATCTAGTAAAGCTAGGCTCAGCTAGAGGTTTTGTAAAAATGTCAGCCAGTTGCATATCAGTGGGTATAAAATGAAGCTCAATATCACCTTTTATAATATGGTCCCTGATGAAGTGATACCTGATGTCAATATGTTTTGTCCTAGAATGCAACACTAGATTGTTTGAAATGGCAATGGCACTTGTATTATCACAAAATATGGGAACCTTGTCATAGAGAACATCATAGTCAGCTAGCTGACTCTTGATCCAGAGGACTTGAGCACAACAACTAGCAGCAACGACATACTCAGCTTCAACTGATGACATAGCTATAGAGCTTTGCTTCTTTGCACTCCAACATACTAATTTTCCACCAAGTATTTGACAACCTCCTTACGTATTCTTCTTGTCTAGGTTACATCTAGCGCAGTCTGAGTTTAAATATGCCTTCAGGTAAAAGCCTGATCCTTTTGGATACCAGAGGCCTAGATTTAGAGTTCCTTTAAGATACCTAAAAATTCTTTTTATAGCTACAAGGTGGGATTCCTTGGGGTTAGCTTGGTACTTAGCACAGAGACATGCGGAGAATTAGATATAAGGTCTGCTAGCTGTTAGATACATCAGTGACCATAGGGTCATGCCTATGAACAAAGTCTCATTAATAGAGACCCCTGATTCATCAGGGCCTAAATTGTTTAGGGGAAGCATAGGGCATTTCACTGAGGCAATATCAGCTAGATCATACTTTTTGAGTAAATCTTTAACATATTTTTCTTGGCAAATAGAGATTCCTTTAAAATCTAGTTTAATTTGAAAACTTAGAAAATAAGTTAGTTCACCCATCATACTCATTTCACACTTTTTGGTCATTAGCTTAGTAAATTGTTTACTCAGCTTATCATTAGTTTACCCGGAAATGATAGTATCCATATATATCTGAAAAATTATGACATCACTCTTAGCTTTATAAGTAAAAAGAGTGTTTTCAATGGTACCTATGACAAACTTGTTCTGAATAAGGAATTTTGAAAGAGTTTCATACCATGCTCTAGGAGCTTGTTTCAACCCATAGAGAGCTTTATCTAGCTTGCACACATGGTTGGGAAGTTCACTGCTTTCAAACCCAGGTGGTTGTTGTATACACACTTCCTCTGAGATTTTACCATTCAAAAATGCATTTTTCACATCCATCTGATATACCATGAAACCCATGTAGGCATCATAAGCAAGAAAGATCCCGATGGCTTCAAGTCTTATATCAGGTGAAAAGGTTTCATCATAACCAATTCCTTCCTCTTGTCTGAACCCCTGAGCAACCAGTCTGGCTTTGTTCTTGATAACAACACCATTCTCATCCATATTGTTTCTGAAAATCCACTTAGTCCCAAAGATGGTTTTACCATATGGCATAGGGACCAGTGTCCAGACCTTGTTTCTCTTAAATTAATTTAGTTCTTCTTGCATAGAAATGATCCATCCTTCTTATTCAAGTGCTTGAATCAACTTCTTTTGTTCAATTTTAGAGAGAAAGTTGACATATAGGCATTCACAAGCCGATGTAGCTACAGAGTCTCTGATTCTGCTTCTAGTAGTTACACCGGCCAGAGGTTCACCTATGATGTTAACCAGATCAATGCATTTATTTCTCGACCATCTGTCTTGAAGAACATGAGGGTTAATGACAATTTCAGTTGATGGTGAAATGATTATTGGTGAGAGTTAAGCTTTACTAATTGGTTTATTGATGATCGAGTCTTGAACTTTAGCAGGTTCAAAGTAATTAGATGATTCAAAATCATCAGGTTTATTGTGAACAAGATGACCATCAGCAATTGTGAATTCAGGTGATTCATCAGGAGAGTTGATGTTCAGTAGAGTGGGAGTGACATGATCAGGGATGGTGATGTTGTTTGTGGAAAGGGGATCATATGCAGGTACATAAGGAAAGTAATTATCTTTACCTGAGCTTTGAGATACTTTGCTTCTTGGTACAAGAAATTCATCATCAGGGAAGGATCTTCTTTCATGGAAGTTGATTTCAACACCCTCTGTGCTTGATTTAGAAATTGCTTCATAATCTTCACTGAATGTAACATGATAGGTTTCTCTCATTTCTTGTCTTCTGATGTTGAATACCCTGAATGCTTTGGCCATTGGAGAGTAGCCAAGAAAGAATACATTATCAACCTTTCCTAGGTGGTCTCTGTGATTGTGAATGTGCTCAGGACAACCAAACAAATAGAAGTAGCTGATATCAGGAGATCTTCCTTTGAACACATCATAATTTGTCTTCCCATGTCTCTTTATGATGATAGATTTATTTTGAGTGTAGCACGCAGTGTTTATAGCCTCTCCCAAAACTGTTTAAGGAGATTTGCACTATTTAACATAGTTCTAGCTGCCTCAATCAGGGTTCTGTTTCTTCTTTCAGCTACACCATTTGGTTTAGGGGTACAAGGAGATGAGAGGTTTTGAGAAATTCCCTTTTTCATCATAGAATTCTTCCAATTTGTGGTTTCTGAATTCAGTGCCATTATCACTTCTCGGCTCCTTTACCCTTACTTCATTAAGATTTTCCATTTTTATGATAAAAGACATGATGCAATTAGCTGCATCACTCTTTTTCTTTAAGAAAAATACCCTGGTGTACCTAGAGCACTCATCTATAATGACCAAGGTATATTTGTTGTGGCTGATGGTTTGAGGTTTAACAGGTTCAAACAAGCCCATATGAAGGAGATATAAGCACTTGTTGATGGAAAAAAGATATCTTGGTTTTGAATATAGCTCTATGGTTCTTCCCTTTTCTTACATGTTGAACAGGTTTTGTCTTTTGAGAAAGTAAGAGATGGAAAACCAGCTACAAGGTTTTGTCTTGCAAGTTTGTTGATGTTTTTGAAGTTAAGGTGAGATAATCTTTTATGCCAAAGCTAGTTAATACTGTTTGATGCTTTGGCAAAGAAACATGCATTGCTTTCTTCATTGTAAGATGACATATCAATGACACATACATCTTTTCTTCTTGGAGCAATAAGTACAACTTCATTGTTTTGGTTGAATATGGTTCCCTGAGTTTTGGTAAACAGAACTTTGAAGTTTGCATCACATAATTGGCTGATACTGATCAAGTTGTGTTTCAGACCATTCACATATGCAACCCTGGTGAATGTGATTCCATTGGAGTTCACATAGCCATATCCCTCTGTATCACCTAAAGAGCTATCCCCAAATACCACTTTGTGACCTGACTCCTTTGAATATTTGTGCAGATATTGTTTAACCCCTGTGATGTGTCTATAACAGCCACTATCTAGATACCATAAAGATATTTTTAAGTAATCCTGCACAGACATTTTGAAACAAATTAGTTTCTTTTGTGAACCCACTTTTTAGTGGGTTCAATGGATCGCTGATTAGCAATCCTTGGTTTCCTATTGTTAGATGAAGGTTTCTTAGCATATTCAGCGGTTTCATGAGCTATGCTACCACAAATGTTACATCCAGAGTAGTACTCATACTCATCAGATTGATGGTCATTAAAAAAATAGTACTTACAATTAATGTAGGGCTTTGGAATCATAGGGGCCTTCCTTGAAGAGGAACCCTAAGATAACTAAGCTTTGAGCTTAGCCAGAGTTTTCTTAACAATAGCTTGTTTAGGGTGTTCCTTGGTCAGACGATTAGTGGATCCACATGTAGAGCACTTGGGTTTCATATAGCAGTCCTCTGGGAGGTGATTTCTGAACCCACAATGTCTACAGGTCCAAACCAAGTCTTTTGTTTTCCTTTGACAAACTTGGAACTCCCTGCTTAAGAGATAGATACAAAGTTATCTAATGGAGGTTTGATTTGCTCATTGAGTCCTTTAACCTCTTCCATCAAGGTAAAAAGTAGTTGCTTAGTGGACGAGTCAACTTTCTTAGCAGGAATAGGGTCAAGGGCAGAGGGTGACACAATCTAATCCTTTTTCTTTGGAGCCTTAACGACTAACCTTTTATCAGGTACCTTTTTAATCTCTTTAGAGACAGTTGGGGTCTGAGTCAAGTCAACAAGAGTTATTACATCAACTGAGGTACCAATGGGCTCAGCCCCTAAAAGGTTAGGGAGATGAGGCAAAGGTTATTGAATATCACACTCAGACTCAAAGTCAGAGGTGATATCACGGACAGTCTCAGATGGAGACTCATCAGCCTTGGTGAACACAACTTCCTTTGAGGAAATTGTTTCCTTCCTCTTACCCTTTCCACCTAGGGCATAAACGATGTTGCTAGGGACTTTGTCAGTGAGAAGTTGGCCAAGGGTGACTTTGCTAGAGGTCCATTTCTCAATGACCTTTTTAGGTGAGAGATCTCATCCTTTAGAGATTCTTTTTCTAAATTTAATCTGGCAATCTCATTTTGAAAGGAACAGTTCAGGGATTTGGTACATAAGTATAACTCTTAATTAAGATAGTTGAACTTGCTGAGAAAGTTCTTCCTTTGATCCTCCACATAATGGAGATCAACATAGGTGTAGTCTAGGACATGTTTTCTTTCCTCACCATTAGTCATAGAAAGAAGTCTTTGTACCTTTTTCATGGTGATTTCAACCCACTAACCAGATCTAGCATCAGCCTTTCCAACAGATGGCTCATCCTTAGTGTTGGCCATAAATGCTTTGACTCTGGTAACCCCTTCATCCTCAGAGGATACAGATTCTTCATCCAAGTCAAATGACTCAGCAACCAAGCCTTTTTCACTTTTACTCTTTGACATGGCATCAATCTTTTTGGTGAGGATAGTTATCTCAGCTTTGAGTACTTTGTAGTCTTTTTGATGATTGTCAACACTTTGATGGTTTTGTGGTGTTAAGTTTGAGTAAAACTTGGGTTTGTTGTATGTTTTGTTTGAAGATGGATATGAAGGTGTGGAAGTTTTGTTTGAAGGACAGTCTTTCTGAAAGTGATCTAGTTTGCCACAAGCAAAACAGGTTTCATTAGACTTATCCATGGGTTTCTTGGCTGATCCAACTCTTCCAGACCTCTTGTAGAATCTTTTCTGATTGGCCGAAAGTGCTCTGTCATAAAACTCAGCATTCAAGTCAACTAGAAATTCACTCCTGTAAATGGGTGTTAGAAATCAAGGCTTTTGAGCTGGAGGCCTGAATGGTGAATCTACTTGACTCTGACTCATAGATTTAATCAATCAGGCTTTCTTCATAGTTGTATTTGCCATACAGAGTAGCTAGACTATCACTTTTGATAGAATTATTGGCCCTCTGAGTTTGATTCATACTCAGCAATTTTTTTGGTAAGCTGTTAACAAACGTGGCATTCACCTCAGCTTGTGAAATGGAGACACCATTGTTTTCAAGGTCATTTAACAAGCATTTCAGCCTTGTGAATTGATGTGTGTTTTATAAGTCTTAAATTTATAATACTAGAAATACCAATTTTTACTAAAAACATAACATGTGCAAGTATACCCTTTCGTATGTAATATAGCATAGGTAAGTCCAGGTCATCCCAAAAGAATTGTAGTTTTCGCAGTTTGTAATAAAGATGCCAAGGCTAAAGTGATTGTCACTTATCAAATTAACCAAAACGTGCATATATCAAATTTTGTAAAGAAAGCGATTAAAAGATGATTCAAGCAAAGAATTAAAGCATGTTTGTTTAGGCAATGATCACTAAGACAATGAGTATATAGTGTTTATAAATTTAGAAATAAAGACAACACAAGTTACAAATTCTTTCAGCCTTTAAATGTAACTAGTGATTATATTGATTAATAACAACAAATCCTTTCAGTCTTTATAAGTTATTATAACCAATATAATAAGTGGAATGATAGAACACATATATAAAGAACCCTTTCGGCCTATATTCTTATATAAAATATGTTTTACCAGTTCAATAAACACATATCTAAACGCTCCATATCAAAGATCACATATATCCCAAACAAACACAAGACCACTAGTCCATAATCAAACAAGTAACACGCATATTAAACTTATAAATTTCAGAAACTTTCATATCAAAAGGTAATAGAAGTGTACCAACGTTTACAAGATCAAAGATAGCGATTACATGTTTTATCCAACCGAAAACTATTATCAATAACCCAAGATATTAATGCCAACCGACCCGAGCCCTTAAGGTGCTGTCACCACACTTGTAGATTCATGATTAGATGGGGTGGATTGATGGGAGAGTTGTTGTAGAAGTGTGTTTTTGAGAGATATCAAATGGCTTGGAAATCTCCTCTTATTTACAAGTTGTGCGAAGGTCCATTGTGTAGTGCACAATATAAAATATGCGGCGTACTTAGCTGATTATCAGTTAAGGATATTTAATTCTGGACATAAGTGTGGCGCACATTATAAAATGTGCGGCGTACTTCTTGTAATAACTGGTTCTTTTATTTCAGGGATAAGTATGACGTACATATAGGAAAGTGCGGTGCACTTTGTCGGTTTCTTAGATCTTTTTCTTGTGATCTCTATGTGAATAATCTGTGATTTGGGACTGATTTATAGGCTCTAGATGTGACTAAAAACATGGAGATGAAGGGGTTAAAGGCAGATGATCGGTCTCCATTGAATGCATTAACATCGTCATAATTACAGAAAAGTGTGCCACACATTTTAGTTTGTGCTGCGTACTTAGGGAATTTACAACTCTTGACTGTTTCCTAAACTTGTAGATAATTGTTTCCTCTTTCCGTGGCCGCTTAAATCAACTCAATCTGAGTTCGTATGACCGAGTTATTACCAAAACAGTGAACTAGTGTCGGGAGATCTTTAACTTGAATTATTTCTTCGTTTGATCTTTAATTCTTCGTGTTTTCTTCCATGACACCTACAATAGCAAATATAGTATATTATGTATCAAGAGTTCTTATTATTAACCAATAAATATACATAAAAGCACAAATAACGCATATAGAAATATGTATAATTTGAGCGTTATCATGAATGTTCCATTCACCTTCTCACCCTCAAGTGCTTTAAAAGCATTGAATTTGAGTCTTAACGCTGCAATATTGGTATCTCTTGTATCAGATGGTCCCTCGTGAGCTAAGACTAGGTCAGTCTACATATCTTTTGAAGTGGTACACTTGATAACAGATTTCATAACATCATTTGGTAGACAAGAGATAATGATACTTTTTAATCTCTTATCTTGATTTGCATGTTTTCTGTCCTCAGGTGACCATTGTTTTTGAGGTTTGGTCAACGGATTTGTAGAGGTGAACAATGGTGACCTAGGCAGAAAAGGTCCATTTTCCAGTACTTCAAGAAGATAAGGTTCAAGACCATCAAGGTAAACCAAGAACCTATCCTTCCAACCAGAAAAATCCTCTTTATTAAAATCAAGAACATTTGTGACATGAGAACCTCCTCTTGAATCAAGAAGTTGAGGGAGGTCTGCATTAACAATATTTTAAACTACATTATTTGTAGTCATGTTGTCAGTGTTGTCATTTGTAATGGTGTCAACTATATTGGGGCTAGCAGCATTCCTAGTATTTGTTCCTAAGGGTGGTGGGATAGGTGGTACAGTTCCAGACATGAATGAATCTTGATTTGTTTAAAACAAAGAACAGTTTATAAAGTGTTTTGTAAATCAAACCGCTCTGATACCAATTGAAAGTCCCAACTAACACGTCTATACGAAAATACAACACTTATCAATAAGTAAATAACAAAAGTAATAACTTTTCAAATCGTGTAATGCTTTATTGATATAATCAAAGTATTACAAAGTTTTATGGATCGCACTAGTTGAATGAAAATGTAAGATTACCCTTTGAACAAGTAAACTTGACAAAGTATCAAGTTTACAAGTGAACTTGTATAGTCTCGCTGATAGGATTAGCTGACTAATATGTAAGTTCGACAAAGGAGTGAATGCTTATAATAACAACAACAATAAAAACGATGCATTTACTCCTTACAACATTCTCTATTTATAGTGATACGAGGTTGCTTCCTTAGTGGAGGTAGTTAGGACGTATCAAGAATCCTGTGGTGAAGTATGTCTGCATTAAATGCACGTCCATTCTTGGAAACATCCCGCATATACTTTAGTTAACATTTCTGCCAACTGGTCACTACTTTTACCCACTTTGTACTTAGGTACATGCTTTAATTCAAGGACACTTTGTCCTGCCATTTTGCTTTATTGAATTATCCCGCCTAAACCACACTTAGAGAGAATCACAAGTTCAACTTGTTCTTCTTCAAAGGGTAATAGAATTATCAGGGTATTGCCACCCCTGACTCTCCTTAGAACCATCAGCGTATTCCACCTAAATATCAACTGATATCCATCTCAGCTTACGAGTATGTCTTCAAGTAATCTTTGACTTCCTTGTTGTACATAATAAGAAACACTAGCTAACTTGATGATCCAGAGGTCGGGGAGGATTGAACAAGAAGTAAGTCATATTATTTAAAGAGAGAAAAAGGAAAGATGTGTATGTGCTTTAAAGAGAGAAAGAACATACACACACACACACACACACACACACACTTTGGTGAAATGATACAAATGAATCCTCACCCCTCCATGGAAGTATGGAGGGGGTATTTATAGGTCAAGACTAGGGAAACTATTCTAACTTAACAATTCTAGTCCCTACGAGTCTTGCCTAATGATAACTAATGTAATTCCAGATAAGTCAACATATTTTAAGGCTAACAATCTTCCCCCAATATGTGTGAACATACAACACTTACCTTCAATGTTCCAAACAAGTACAAATCCAACACAAAAAAAGTCTTTCCAAAGCGTTTGTCCCCAAAGCTAAGAGATTTCTTCTGAGATTCGTCCTGGTCTTGAAACTATGTATTTCCTGCATAGATCTTCAGTTCTTTAATTATACAGGGAACCATTGTATTAATGCCTTATTTGGATAACATTCCCCTTAATTCATGCCACATGTCCTGAAAGGCTTTCTGTCTTAGACTCTAATTTGTGAATAGAGTTTCTGAATCACTTCCTCCCCCCAAACCAAACATCCCTATCTTGATCAGTATTTCTGAGAAACTTTGATGTCGCTTTCAACCATCTTCTATAGTCATTTATGTTCACAAAAACATAATTGTTATATGAAAAAAAACCACACCAAGATACTACTGCTACTTGTCATTTGTTGGGTTTTGGGAATATTCGATCGTGGGGAGATACATGCGAGAAATCAGTATCAAATTCTGTCACACGTATCAGAATACGTCTCATGAACCATACTAAGTAAAATATTACAACCCTACTACCACTTGAAGTTGACATGGAACCATGTAACGTCAACAAAGATCCCATGAGTGAACGACAAATTCCCCCCCTGACTGGCTGCGGACTCTCGGAAGCATCATTGTCCGTGTTACCGTCCATATACTTGTAGAATATCTTGTCATAACAATAATATAGATAAGATTATGAAATAAATATTGAAGAAATTTGAAGGATTATCTTAGACGTTGTGAAGTACCATTGACGTTTTGCTATTAAATTAATCCGTTGTAGAATTGCTGATTACATCTCAACCTTTTTAAACTCCTGGGCTAACAAACCACCCGTAGTAAACGGTCCGGCTATTAGTTGTGATCCACATGTGAAGTATAAAACTTGATAATACCAAACTTGAAAATGAAGAGTAATTCCCCCAAAATTTTTAATTAATCTTGCACTGTTGTAGATTGAAGAACTGTGCAAGATTTAAACTATAAGAATCTCTATACTCAACCAAAAAAAAGTATAAGAATTACAAGACACCCTCTTGAAATTATCCACATCGACAATCTGTGTGAGAACACTGTGTACTTACAATGTAAACTCGAACACCGTTTAAGTGATAGCAATAACTCCCCGATGAGCACTACAATGTAAAAACCCAAACACAACAGGAAACTAACTAGATAATCCCAGTCACAATCATAGTTGTAATACGTTACAATAGCAAGTCATCTATCGATAAAAATGTGGTATTAAGAAAAGGGGTAGAAAAAAAGAAGGAACGTCTCGAATTTATGGAAATAAGAATACGCATATCTGAGTTGAAACCGAACTTCATCACACAAAAAAAGGGATTCCAGAGAATCAACTCTTCTTTGATCACTTTGTCATCTAATCAGAATCCTTAGTCCGTTTGGGGTCGATTTTAGTGAATCTATTCGTATCATATTTAGCATGTTATGTATCAGTTTGTTGTATGGTTTGTACTTCGTAAAGACGTTAAACAAGACCAAGTGAAACTCAACTTCAATCTCAAATAAGGGATTCCAAATCAACTCTTTGATCACTTGTCATCGTAATCTGAATCCTTAGCCGTTTGTCATTTTAGTGAATCTTATTCGGATCATTTTTAGTGTTATGTATCGTGTTTGTTGTGTTGTTCTTCGTAAATGTCGTTAAACTAGGACAAATGTTATTTTTGAATTGTCGTTAATGAATAAACATTGTCTAGATCAACTTTGTCATGATAGCGTTTTAGTACCCGGCTTAATCCGATAACACGGGCCTAAAATATATAAACCATGAACATTTTGGCTCAATTATCATAACACAGCCCAATCCAATGACAATACCACCGTAACGGGTCAATTAACAAACATCCGACCTATAGTTTTATTAGTCCAATGCACAAGGCCCGGTCCAATTCGTTTTTGTTAAGACTCGGTCCAAATCCATTAAACTAACCACAAATAGCTTAGCCCACGTTTGTATTCAACATAATCCAACCCAATACTAAATTAGTCCTTGCCTGATTCAAACATTCTATGGCCTGGTCCATATGCTTATACCCGACCCAACTTGGAATTAAGGATTCCTTATTCCTGGTCTTTGATCATATAAAATAAAATACCATCCATTTAATTAGGGCATAAGTAACCCTAATCCCACTCACTTTATCACACGCAGCCAACATATTCTCTGTACTTCTCTTATCACTTCCAAAAGACAAAACACCTTATCTCTCAATCTCAAAAATAACGCATCTCTTCCATCTCATCTACAAAAATCAGACGGACGTAAACCCATATAATTGATTATGTTTGTAATCCATGAAGAACATAAAAGACTTGAGGCATCAAGATCCTTTGAATATGGGTCTTGGGTAGGTTTGATTTGTTTCTTACTATTCTGAAATCGAAGGAAAGATGGAATGTAACATATATGTTATATGTCAATCTTTAATTTTGAATAAAAAAGAAAGCAAAGCTTTCGAAAGATCAATGATGGATATATGTATAATCTTTAAAGATTGTGGTTTAATACCCCAAGCACGAATCTGAGATCAAATTTACATTTAATGTGTTTCTGTCTGATTCGAGTATTGTGGTTGATTGGAGATGAGGTTGTGACGATGGGATAGGATAGATTGAATGGATTTGGATTTGTTTGTGTTGATGGGTGTTGGGCTTGATTAAGAGGCCATGTTTGATGTTTTGTATATAATCTTGTCGAGTCTGTCCTTACTTCTACAATTTTGTTCGATCTTGACCTTTGACTCAGTGAGTTTGACCCGGTTAACTCAGTAAATACCGAGTTGACTCAGTTTGGGTTTGTGATAGATCGGTTCCCACTAAGTGTAGAATAGATCGGTTCCACAAATAACTTAATAGTTCGGTTCCACACCAAGTAGACTATAGATCGGTTAACACTGAGTGTACAATAGATCGGTTCCACAAATAACTTGATAGTTCGGTTCTTACTGAGTGTATAATAGATCGGTTAGTAACAAAACTTGATAGATCGGTTCCAACTCTTGTACAGTAGATCGGTTAGCAACAAAAAGTGGATAGATCGGTTTACAAAAAAATAGTAGATCAGTTCTTGCATATCCAACAAAAAAAACTGTCCTTTCTTGATAGCTTCAAAAATAAGCACATTCAAAGACCAAATAATAAGCTTTACCAAGGACGAAATAAGCTATATAAAAAACAATAAGCTAAACCCTCATAAAAAGGTATAAGCTTTTTACCAGAAACCAATCAACCTGTGGCTTTTTAGATAAGAATAAGCATAAAATAAGCTGGAAAACATGAACACAAACACACACGAATACAATACACCCCTGGTTAGCTCTAATACCAATTGTACATAATAAGAAACACTAGCTAACTTGATGATCCGGAGGTCAGGAAGGATTTAACAAGAAGTAAGCCATATTATTTAGAGAGAGAAAAAGGAAAGATGTGTATGTGTTTTAGAGAGAGAAAGAACACACACACACTTTGGTGAAATGATACAAATGAATCCTTACCCCTCCATGGAAGTATGGAGGAGGTATTTATAGGTTAAGACTAGAGAAACTATTCTAACTTAACAATTCTAGTCCTTACGAGTCTTGCCTAATGATAACTAATGTAAATCCGGATAAGTCAACATATTTTAAGGCTAACACTTAACGATGTCCCTGACTTTAATACGTCTGAGGTTGCTCGCTGAGGCTTTACACTCAGCGAGTCCTTTACTACTCGTTGATGCTTTGTACAGAGCGAGTCCTTCATTTCTCGTTGATGCTTTGCACTTAGCGAGTCTTCAACACTTAGCCTAATTTCTGTTTAAATCTAGGAATAGACAATTGGGCACTGAATTAGCCCAACACACTTTGACATGATTGTGAGGCCGAAAGCATTTTTTGAGTGTCTACGTGCACCACATGCTCAGGATTTTCTCATAGACGGGCTAGGTGAACATATGTCACCGGTGGAATATCATACTATCCTTAAGTATCGCCTCATGATTCCATTATTTTTTGTTGATGAGATATGCCTAGTTTGTTGTAAGGAATGTTTGGATTCCTTTAGGGAACATGCGTTCATTGTAAAGAACTCCTAGGCTTCAAGTACTGACACAATATGGTTAGGGATGTCCTTTTTTACGTATATAGGCATGTCGGGATATCTGCCAAGAAAGAAGCATGTGTAAACCTTTTGACTGACCCGATGGATGGAAGACCTACACTCAGACCAGCTGACATTTTGATTTTGGATGGGTTGGAGGGAAACATGCGTATGTCGATCTGACCGGGGTTTCTCCTCTCGTCGGTTTGACTAGTCGAGGTTTTACGACAGGACAAGCTGCTTTAGAAACCGCCTCTTGCAAAGTGACAAAACACGAGAAAACATGCATTGAAAATCAACACATGTTTGTTCTTTTCGCGTTTGATACCTTTGGTTTCTTTGCACTGAGGCGGTGGAGCTCCTCAACATAGTTCAACGAGTCATGCATAGTAATGTTATGACTCCCAGATCCACAAATATTGTTTTTAAAAGAATAAGTATTACAATTCAAAAAGGGCTAACGACACAGCTTGTTGGGTATTTGCCTTCCATCACTATGTAAATTCTATTTTATATGATCCTAAACGTATGCTTGTGTAATCTTACATATTATTTTGATTTCAAAATCGAAAAAAATTGTTAATATTAAACCATTAACATAAAACAATTGATATTAATAAATGAAAATTGATGTCTTATGCAATTACGGTCCTTAAGAATGCATACACGTGTTTCTTGATCATCATCTTAATGATACTAGCCGGGTACCCGCGCAATGCGGCGGCGGGTACCCGGTAACTAAATATAGTGGCGAGCAAACGTTGTTCATTTATATGTTTTTTCTAACATAACTTTACAAAATAATGACAAATTTTAATTAAAATAACTATTAACCATACCGATGCAACTATTTCACATCCAAATAACATAAGGTTCAAATTAAAGAGAGTAACATAAGTAGTTAAAGACATAAATTAAAGATAAACGTCAATACAAATGAAATGTAATAGACATTGAAAAAGATAACTCGTTAACAATATAATAATCGACTAAAATAATTAAGAACCTAATTGTTTACAAAAAAATATATTTTTACCTTAACGATTGATGAAGATTTGACTTATCGAATGATGTAAGCCATAATGTTAAAACCCATTGAAGTTATAAATTTTTAGATTAAAATTTTGAAATGGATTATCAATGTCAATCATGTATATATAGACTTCACAAATCAAATTTTTTTTATATAAAGCAGTAGAGATAGATACTATTAAATATGCGGTTTTAATATTAAATGTTTGTAACCACCTTGACCTTCAATATTAACTTAAAGACATGATTATGGTCATGTACCACTATGAATTCATGGAGAAGTTTATGTGATTAATTGTCCGATTAAAGCTCGTAGCTCCTTTTGACCAGGAGTTACAAACTCTTTTAAATGAGCTATTATTAACACATGCTAGTTAAAAAACGTATCATTAAATCCGATGTGAATTTTTAAATGTTTATCGTGAACATTGACTAATGAATTTATATCTTTCCCAAAAAAGAAATGTTTGGTCCCTTAAAAATTTTAAGACTTCTAAAATATAATCTCACGGGTACCCGCCACTGCAACGGCGACGGGTACCCTGTGACTATATTTTGCGACGAACAAATGTTATTCGGTTAAACGTTTTTCTAACAACTGTCAAAAAATTAGATCTACAAAAAAAATCTATAGATCTATAAAAGAATTATAAAAACCAAAGTGCATAACATTTATGTACTAAATAATTAAATTCTCAAATTGTAAAATATAAATCAACATGACTAACAAACCATGTTTATTTTGTATAAATCGTCAATTTGGATTTTATAATTTCATAGTACAAAAGTTAAGAACCATTTGAACTTTTATTAAAACTACATCAATATATAATAACGTTATAGGTTCATTGGTATTTAAATAAATAAATTAAAGGAAATGAAAAGGACAAAAACAGTTGGAAATAATAAATTAAATGTGCTACTCTCAATAAAATTTTCTTTTTCTTTAAGTTTGTCTTCTCTACTGAAGTCACTCCAACCAGTCAACCACAAACTATGGAAAACAGTGGATAATTATATTCGCATCAAAAATCAATTTCGAAAGCAAAAGTAAGTTTCTATCAGACGAAATCATCACAAAACCTCTCTATAACATAAATCTGATTCAAAAATGTGATGCCCCTACTTTTTTTATGCCTTGGGCCGTCGCCCACCTTGCCCACCCCTAAGGGCGACCTCCCGTGAGTAGCAACATTAGCAATGGAAGCGGCCAAAAGCAAACATGAGGGTATGATTCTGAAAGCCAATAAGCAAACTGGGCTTAGTCCCTTTACACATGGCATCCATGCTTCACCATCAAAAAGAGATCAAGTTGCTCATAATATTCATATAGATCTAACAAAAAGCACATTGGACATGGGAATATTCATATGGATATGCAAAAACCGCTCAAAATCACAAAAAAAGAACACATAAATCACTAAGCGCACTAAAACCACCTACTCCACCAAATCCATGATCATTAGCTTGGCAGACGGCAGAGACAATGGCGGCAGTAGCGGCTAACGGCACATGATGTTGGCAAAGGTGACGGCAGAACTAAACGATAGTGGCGGCAAAATCTGATATATAAGACGGCGGAATTTAGTGGTTTGAAGAAAGAGAGAGAAAGGTGTTTGTGTTTTTAAGAGAGATAAAACAGAGAGATGAAAATGGTGTAATGAATTTTGTTAGTGTGTTAGGTTTTAATACTCAGTGAGTATTTGAGTTTGTGGTTTACACTTAAATGATGTTTAATGGACTGTTACAAATGGACGACATGAATGCATTTAAATTGACTGTTATGAAATGAAGTACATGAAGACACTTTAATTTTCAGTTAAGAGGCTTTAAATGGCCCCTTTTTTTAGAAAGGCTTTTAATGTTGGCTATATACATGAACTTTTCCAAATAAGTAATCTTTTTTACTTAAAATTTTAAGACTTTTAAAAATAGAATGAGCTAAATGCTTTATAAAGTAGTAGAGATACTACTGTTAGTCGCTTGTTGTTTGCGGGTTGAGGTGTCGAGGTACTATGTAAAAAGTTACTAACAGTATCCTTTCATCTCCGCTTATTTTGGTTAGTTAGGATCTTCACATCCACACATATTACTCTCATGAGATTAAGCAAGTCGTCATGAGGTACAAAATTTGATCAATCACTTTTCTACATAAGTAGTGTTGGATCAGTTGGAAAAACCCTCCCATTTGGAGACAGAGATGATGGTTCGATCAATACTTTAATTTTTTAATTTTCTACGTAATTGGGTAGAGAGGACATTCTTTTAGCACTTTTCCTTTTGCGATCAATTCACACACACACACACACACAAATAGAGAGAAGGAGAAGGAATGAGGCATAAAGAGGGAGAGATGGAGGGAGAGAGTGAGAGATGGAGAAAGAGGGAGATAGGG